>CAWUFW010000008.1:8157500-8312500 GCA_963921515.1 Calotriton arnoldi
CCTGGAGCATCGTCACTTGACTTGTCGGTGTCTGCTTTTTTTCTATTTTACTTTCATTTTACTTTCTGCTCAGGAACTTTTTTTTGAAATTCTGAACAATTCTTCACACATGTGAATGTGTTTTGAGAGGCTACGTGCGTGCCTTTATCATGTTTTCATCATTTCCTGCTCATCTATGCCACTCTCCCTCACCACTGAGTCTCCAGGCTTACTTGATTCCTTCTATTACCTCCTCCTCTGGACCATGTAGGTGGCACCCCCTCCATCCACCCTCCTTCCTCTCTTCCTAACCCTGATCCACATCTATCGTTCAGGAAGGGAGGGTGAAGCTCCCCATATCCTCTCCACACACAAGGCTTGAATGATTATGCTTTAAGTTAACAGGACATGGCATGTGATAAGTGATGCCACCTGGCTGCGTGGTAGCCGTTTAAGCAAGCGTGCTTTCAGGGCATTCCATTTAAAAAATAATCTCTGATGGAATTAGTACAGTAGTTATTCATATATCGGAATCCTTAGCCTGCAGGTGTCCAACACATTGTTAAAAAAATAGTCAAAGTACAGTGTGATGCAAAATGCCCTCAAAGAAGGCTAAATTATATAGATGGAAAAAGAATTAACGTAGTCCGGAAGTGTGCGCTAATGATAAATACATTTATAAAAGGGAAATATGTACATTTGAAATCACACAATGGCAGCAAAAAAGATAGCATTTTCTGAAAAGGTTGATGGAAATTCTTACTGCAAGGGAGGGTGGAGAGCTTCCTCTTCCAGATATTTGCCAGCAAATGAGTGCCCGATAGTGATTTTGTTTCTGAAATCGGGGGTTTGATATGAAAAGGGGACATACAAATCAGTTCCCTCATGACCTAGACTAAATGTAAATTATGTGATTTTCATAGTGCTTATTTAAATTTGCGATATTATGGCATTACACCCCATAGCATAATTAAATGTTGTTCGCAGTGATATTAATTCCTGTTCAGTACCAGTTTCTATACAGAGTCTTCACTTTAAGGCAAACAGGTCAGGAGATTATCAACACTATTGTTATTTTGTCATTCATTACCTGGTGAATCATATCACAGTGAACATATTTTAGTTACATTAATGCAGTTCAAACCCGTGTTGCCAAACAATCTCCTGGACCCTGTTCCTTAGGGTTGCAGGGTGCCTTTTCCTCTTAGACAGTGGATTACCTTCAGGGCGTGGGCAGAGTAAATATGCCCGCATGTGCCAATCCTATACAGTGGCAGTTCTTTCACTTGCACACAACCGGAAGAGGATTCCAGACCGTCAGTCGCAGTCTGAACCGGAGCCAGAGCCGCCATCCCTGGCTATCACCCGCCGGGCCAAGGAAAGCTTGGAAAGGCTCAGGACGGAGCGGGGACCTGCGTCTGAGCTCAACCGCCGTCACTTTTCCTTGTCTTTGCCCCCGGACATGTGTAGCGCCTGAGCCAGCGCTCGATCCCCACCTCACCATCATCTCACCATCTCGCCTCGCCCGGCTTACCTGCCTGCCTGCCGCCTGAGCTGCTAGAGCCGAGTTCTGGGCGGGGGGTGGGGGGAGGGGGCCATCCCGGCCGCCCCCGATTCCGGCATTGCTCCCGCTCCCGTTCCCCATCAGCACCTCCTTAGCAGCGTGAAGCTGCACCGACGCCGCCGCATCGGACTAGCGGCACCTGGTGATTCTTGGCAGGTGCTCCGGCCCGAGAGGCCGTGAGGTTGCGAGGCTCCAAACAGCAACTGAGAGCAGACGCACCACGCGGCAGCACTTGGGAGGAGCTCTGTCTTTGGCGGCCCCCTGGTTCCAGTGGCGGTGAGGTGGTGAGAGCAGAGAGAAGAGAGCCAGGGAAGGGGCCGGGTGAATAGCACTCCTGGCAGGCAACCAGGAGCGACCAGCAGCAGTCAAACAACCAAGGTACTAATCAACTCACCATAACTTTTGTAACTAGGAACCGCCAATAAAGATAATCAAATAACCTTCTTACCAACCGCATATTTATAACTAAAACCACAACAGCTGCAAAAATAATAGAAACCAATAGAATTAGCAAAGTAACAATAATAGAATATCAAGACTATATTTAGCAACAACAACAGCAGCAGCAAAAATACTAACACCAACAACAATAAATTCCCACTGAAATCGTCGGACACAAGTCATTATGAGGTCTGGCAAAGAGAGGCGGTCAGTAACAAATGTCATCAATAGGAAAAAGAAAAAGAAAATCTTAAGGGAAACAATCGAATCAACAGTCAGCTGCCCGCCCACACCAACAACTCCGCAGGCCACAGCATCGGCAAACGCAGAATTACCCGCTCACACGGATCGCGGACTCCCAGCGACGACACTGGTGGACATAGACGGGGGGCGAACCAGTAGACCGATACGCACAAACAAATAAAGGAAAACAATATTTTCAACCTAAAATATACTCCAAATTTTCATTTGTAAGAGATGCTGGTGCAGTGCTAAACCTTAGCATAAACAAACAACTAGACCTCCCCTCCCCACTTCATCCACTACTTTCGGAAGGATCAATAGGCAAAGGCTCAATAGGATTATCAGGTGACAGTTCAACAGCGGAACCGGGAAGACGCAGCACGGCTCAACCTTGCTGGACATTCAATGGGGAGATCAAAGAGGCAGTAGACCCGAAGGTAGGGCACGAAGTCCAGCAAAACCCAACACGCACAGACACTGATACCGATAAAAACACTGGGAAAGAGAACAAAGAAAAATCACAAAGCATAAAAAAATCAACATCTGTCTTCAACAAAGGAGGCTTCAAGACCACCGTTGGAGCCAGAAATCAAAATTCGGACGCTCCAGAATACAATGGTTCAAGAAGTCGCAGTATTCCCAGAATCTTCAGATTCAGAAACGCTTAAAACAACCACAGCCTCCACCATTACAAACGAACAATCGATTAAGTTAGCGGGTGTAAACCCCACACAACTGAGCCTGGCCCTCACAGACCCCGTCCCGAAATTCTTGAAAACACCAACGACACTAACGGGGAAACTAAAGTCATGATTACAGGAAAGCTACAGTCTAGAGAGTCTGGAAACAATATCCACACTGGTTTCAGAACAAAAGCCAAGCCCCCCACTCGTCTTCAGTTCGGACCACAGCTAGATCCTATCCACCCAACATTCGGGGACAGAGAAGCAACGACAGGGAGCTTACAAGAAGATCCCGGGAACCATCATGACCCCCAGAACCACGCGGTCAGCAACATGTCTTTCCTTACGACAGAAGAATGGGAAAACTTGGTCACTACATATTCAACCAAGACCAAAGGAGACGCTACCCCGCAAGGCTCAGGAACGGTGACGAAGGAGTACGCGGAGGATACACCAATAGGAGAAAACAAAATCTGGGACTCCCTCTTAAACACCATGCAGCTTTCGACCAAGGCGCTAGAATACCATTCGGATAAGATGGACATTCAACTCACCCTTCTTAACTGTCTAGCCCTGCATGTCACAAGCATAGACAGTAAGCTGTCGGAAATGAACAACTTTATA
This sequence comes from Calotriton arnoldi, assembly GCA_963921515.1. Taxonomy (NCBI): domain Eukaryota; kingdom Metazoa; phylum Chordata; class Amphibia; order Caudata; family Salamandridae; genus Calotriton; species Calotriton arnoldi. The sequence goes on from CAWUFW010000008.1 coordinate 8,161,035, forward strand.
AAAAGAGCACAATCCGAAACGGCAATAATCCCGCCAAGTTGCAGCTGCCACTTAATAGCAGAAAAACTGGTATCCTTACCAACTGTGATGGGTGATCTTCTCACAGACTTAAAAATCACATATTTAAATACCGGCAAGTTCAACACCAGCATAACCAAACAAGAACAAGACTGCCACAGGGTAACGTTATCGCCTGTCCAGGAGCACAAAGATCGTTCTAAGCAAGGTAAATGGGGAAATACTCCGGCCCCCGCCGTCAAGCCTGCCACGAACGATTTGGGCCCAGTCACAGGAGCGGCCTTAGAGCCAAAACAAAACAATATGAGCACAGGTGCCTTAGAACCTTCAGTCTTCCCTCGACACGAACCACTGGAGCAGATCTCCAGTGGCGGCATCATGCAGTCAGGCCCCCCAGAAGACGGCGAAACGCAGCCCAACAACCGGCAAACATCAAAACAGTGCCGTAAACAAAGGAGAAAAGGAAGGAACAAGAACTCTTCAATAAAACACTTCTTTCAGGCAATACATGCAAATCCGAGTGGGCAGCAGCAAGAACGAGGAGCAAGTGACATCAACAATCGAACGGCCGGATACAAACAGCATCGTCACTCTCAGAATCTGGGAAGGAACAAACAGGAGAGGCGAACATAAGCAAGTCTCACTGCCTCGGACTCACCGATCCAAGTGAGCAGGCAGAAAGCCAACCGACGTCCTCTGCAGCAAGGGCAGCCGCCCCAGTGCCAACAGGAGCAGCGACGGTTTGTAATGACCAAACAAAAATAAGGAACATCAAATTAAAAACAGAAACATCGATAGGAACAAGGTCAGCAGAACAGCAAAGCATCAGGCGCATGGAAAAAGAGCAACCGCCGGATGCCGATAAAAGGGCAAAACTTGACACCCTCTATAGCACACACCGAACAAAGGCACATCAAGCCAGAAGCGGAAACAGCAAACAGAACGAGGCCAGTGAATCAGCAAAGTGTTAGTGAAAAACAAACGGTACAAGAGCAAAGCCCAGACACCCCAGAAAGGACATAACTTCAAAACGTGGAAGCCACAAGTATATGGGGATATGAGAAAAATGAAAGCAGGGAATTTACCTCAAATAAGTTTCGAAGGGAGAAGTCCAAGGCAATTCTGTTTATCCCCGAGTACAAATCCAAAGGACGCGGAGACACTCTAAATCGAGGGAACATTCTTCTGATATTATCCGCTATTAGCAGTCTGGCAGGGATTGGTTCACAAGATCTGGAATCAGTAGAATTTGAAACCATCAAACATCTTTCAGATCAAGAAGTAACCAAGACAGTCTGGGTAACCGGAGAAATAGTCGACAAAATTCTCAAGGAAAAGGGCCAGCTAGAAACTTGGGGGAACCGACTGCATCTCCACCAAGGAGTAGGGTATCCAGATCCACTACTCCATCTCCATCAAGAGCTCAACAGCAGCGGAGCAAGGAGCAGAAGTGGTTCTGGGTACACCAGCTCCGTGCTCAAAGGAGCACGCAGCTCCTCCGCAGATATCTTGGTGAGAAATCGTTCCACTAATTGGGACATTCGGGGGCAAAGCGATCCCGCCAGTGAACAGGACTGGTCCTGGATAGCAAAAACTATAAACATAAAAAGGGAGTCTCCCTGACAGGGATCAGAACACGATACAAATACCTTTAACCTAAAATTCTGCTCCTGGAATATTAATGGCCTTGGATCCAAAACAGCAGACAGCACTCTGCTGACATATTTTCAACAATTTGACCTAATTGTGCTCCAAGAAACGTGGCTGTCAGATCCATTCCACCTACAAGGCTTCAAATCATATCACCTTCCAGCAAACAGAAATTCAAATTTCGGCCATTTAAAGGGAGGGCTTACGACCTACGCCTCGATTAAAACGATAACGGTCAAGGAACTACCAAGCATAACCTCGATAACAAATGAGATAAAAACGATTGTGCTGGATATAGCCGGTCCCAAAAATAAACAGCAGGTAATACTAGCTAACATCTATCTTCACCCCCGGAATAAAAGAAACTGTGCAAAACATCTGATAACAGAATTAACCAAATTAATTACTGACCAGGCAACTTCGAACCTTATCGTATCTGGCGATTTCAACATGTTTCTTTCAGGGAGCGGCGATCTAGATAGGCCAGCAGAAGATCCGCAAACAGCATGGGGGATCCCCCCTCAAGATAAGTGTAAGTGGGGCAAGCCAACAAAAATCTCCAAAGACCTGCTGAAGGATCTAGAAAGCTTGTCCTTGGTGGCACTAAATGTCGATTCACGGGGGATCGTCCCCAAGCTGCAACTTTCCACAACGCACTCGCTGACACTGCAATAGACTATACTTTTTCGTCCTTACCACTTTACCATCTGATAAAACACTTTAGGATTGGAATACAAGACCACAGTGATCATCAACCCCTAGAGTTCACACTCGCAACGCAAGGGACAGCGCTCACTTACCCAATTGCAGACTTCTGTACAAACACCTCGTTTAGCCACAGGAGAATAAAATGTAACACACGAGAACCTGGAAAACTCCTGGCAGAGTCAAAAAAACGGGGGGAGGACAATAAACTATCACACGACAATGCCTTAGGCTAAAGCTTTCCATGAAGCTTTCCCAAGCTGCTATCTAACCGTAAAACGAATCTGACAAAAACAGAGCAAAAAATTAAACAGGATCTATGGAGCAGGACCTCAAGCAAGCAAAGAATCCATTTATCGGGCTCCAATCACGTAGAGTTAAGGGAAATAAGGAGTAAAATAAACAGAGCAATGCGCAACCTCCGTCAAAACTGTTCTGTCGATAAAACTCAGTTGGAATTAAGGACGCTCAAGGCCAGGAAAAATAAAATTATCTGGTTAGCAAAAAAAGAAACCACTGAAAAAACATGGGCGAAACTGCTATATGATGCACAATCAAAGAACAGCGCCAGGTTTTGGCAGACAGTTAAGAGCATAGAGAACCCAACAGCACCAGAAATCAACTCCCATATAACAGAGGATGCCTGGGCAAACCACCTACAGAGGCATTTTAACACGGAAGCCGGCGAAAACACACAAGTCAACGCGGCATGTCAGAGTGACTGGCAACCCCTAAACCACCACGGCGTCCAGCTTACCCCCTTTCTTTTCTACCAAAAAGATTGTGGATAGAATTTCAAAAAGCCGAAACGAAGGAGCACCCGGACCCAACGGGCTCCCCCCAATACTATACAAGCAGGACTCAACATACTGGGCTGGAGCATTATTACTTGTCTTCAACAACATTTTGGAAGCCAGAAGAATCCCTGATTCTTGGAAAGGATCGATTATTTCACCCATCCACAAGAAAGGCAGCAAGAACGAACCAAACAACTATAGACTCATAGCGCTAATCGACATTGAGGCCAAATACTACGCCGGCCTACTGCTTGCCGACCTTCTTGAGTGGGCAGGGGAAAACGATCTAATCCCAATAAACCAAACAGGCTTTCAGAAAAATTTGGGGACAACTACAAACATCCTTGCTCTCTCACTTCTAATTGACGCAACAAAAGAAATTAGTAAACCACTATTTGCCTGTTTTATTGACTATAAAGCTGCTTTTGATAGCATCGACAGAGGGAAATTATGGGCCAAACTAGCCCGGTGGAAAATACCTCCAATTCTTCTGAACCAGCTAATCCTGCTCCACACAAGGACATGGGTCCAAATAAAGTTGGGGTCCGGCGACAGTCTGTCGAGGAGGATCCCGACCACCAAGGGGTTAAAACAGGGCTGTGTCCTTGCCCCAACCCTGTTCAACCTTTTCGTGTCAGACCTCTCAAGGGAATTGGATAACTGTCATCATCACGCCCCGAATTTGGGTGGCCTGTCACTTTCGAACTTATTATATGCCGACGACCTGATACTGATTAGCAGAACCCCAGTTGGCCTGCAACATTTGATAAACGTCACGAGTGACTTCGCTACAAAGCACGGATTAAGTATAAATCATGAGAAGTCCAAAGTAATGGTCATTAACCAAGGAAGCACCAAGAACGAGTTTAGATGGTGGCTGGGAGGCAGCCAGCTTGAGTTGGTCAAAAGTTACAAATACTTGGGAATCATCTTCGACAGTATGGGAACATACCATAAACAAAAATTGGCTATTCAAGGACGAGGAACTGTTCTGGCAGTCATGCTAAAGAGCATCAAGCATAAAATAACCGGCCCCAACCTCATCCCTCTATTGGAAGTACTTCGGGCAAAGCTTCTACCCACAATCACTTATGGGAGTGAAGTAATGAGCGGGAACGACGAAACAACTTTGGACAAGGTGGTCTCCAAAGCAGTTAGAATAATATTCAATCTTCCCCAATACACTTCTCCCGCACAAATAAGGCTGGAGCTTGGCCTGCAAAACCAGCAAATAGCAAGGAAGGGCGTTTACGCCAAAAGCTGGTACAAAATAAAGAGTGCAAAGTCTGGTACCTTAAATTCGTACTTGTGGAACGAGAAGACCAGGAAAAAAGACTGTCCCGCTATGGTTTATCTCCAGTCAGGAATAAGGCTGCTTGCCTTACAGGATTTGTGGAAATCAGGCCTCCCTTATAACAGCTTCAAAGCCCTGGTTAACAAATCGGTGAAGTTTGTTTCCATAGATAAAGATAAAACAGACCTAAATAAGAGGGCCCACAGCTGGTTCGTGATTCAGAGCTACACGAGATGCACTCCCCAGCCATATTTAGGCACAAGCTTCTCAAGAAGCGTGAAGGAAAGCCTTTTGGCCATGAGACTGGGGATTCTACCGGCAAAACCGCATTTACCTCCGTGGAAGCGCACACATTCAACCACCAACTGCAGACTATGCGATACCGCCAAAGAAGATGTTTTACACCTACTGTGCGTCTGTAAGAGTTTAGATCTTGAAAGAAGGCAGCATTTAAAACCGCGCCTGAATGAAAATCGAATACGATCATGCAGACAGGCGGTGAAGGCCTGCTTCGATGGGGACGACGTTCAGCTAGCCTGTAGTTTTGTACGCTTCAGAAAAATAGTACAAACAAAATTAAATCTGGCAGCCCCCCAGCAAACCAGCTAGCACCCTGGGCTGTCGCTAATCAACCTGGTATCTGCTCCCTGGAAAGGATCAACCCTAGACTCACCCCTAACCTGGCAAGGTTTTTTTTATATAATAATACAGACACTTGAACTGAGGTGAATTTTAAGAAGGACAGTAGCCTAGCAGTCATTGTGTGCTAAATTTGATACATTTACATTATAATTTTTGGACTAAATTGCAAGTTTTATATTTTTGTATTTTAAGAAATTATTGTGATTTTACTGGATGAAGCACTATTTTATGTCATACAAGTTTTAATATGTAGCTGTTTTGCTAAGATTTTTATTAATCAAGCAATAAAATATTACTACTACTACTTGCACACATTTTGCATCTCTACGAAGAGTTAGCCTCGGCTAGGATGCTCTGCCATAATCCAGTCTTAGGGTCTGCCAAAGTCCCAGCTTTTACAGGTGTCAGAGGAAAAAGACATTACAGACTTAACCAAGCCTGTTGGAGGGAGTGGAAACCGCTCTAATAGACATCAGAGGTTATGTGATGAGGCTATAGGGCTCCTGGGATGGGGCTGCAAGTCCAATGACACTGTGCTGCTGCCCTCAAGGGGCAGAGCTGCTGATACACCTGTAGGATCGGTGGGACAGTGTTATAGAGTCTCAGCTGCTGGCCCATGGGATGAGTTGCACGGCCTGCAAGAAAACACAGTTACGGTATGGAGCAACAGGGTTGCTGGGATCAACCTGAGAGCAGGAGGTGGCTTGTGATGTTCTCATCGGGCCATTGGGTTGCTGCTGCAAAGTGGTGCCAAGGTTCTGTATGGGCTGTAACATGCTGCTGCAAAGTGGTGCCAAGGTTCTGTATGGGCTGTAACATGCTGCTGCAAAGTGGTGCCAAGGTTCTGTATGGGCTGTAACATGCTGCTGCAAAGTGATGCCAAGGTTCTGTATGGGCTGTAACATGCTGCTGCAAAGTGATGCCAAGGTTCTGTATGGGCTGTAACATGCTGCTGCAAAGTGATGCCAAGGTTCTGTATGGGCTGTAACATGCTGCTGCAAAGTGATGCCAAGGTTCTGTATGGGCTGTAACATGCTGCTGCAAAGTGATGCCAAGGTTCTGTATGGGCTGTAACATGCTGCTGCAAAGTGATGCCAAGGTTCTGTATGGGCTGTAACATGCTGCTGCAAAGTGATGCCAAGGTTCTGTATGGGCTGTAACATGCTGCTGCAAAGTGATACCAAGGTTCTGTATGGGCTGTAACATGCTGCTGCAAAGTGGTGCCAAGGTTCTGTATGGGCTGTAACATGCTGCTGCAAAGTGGTGCCAAGGTTCTGTATGGGCTGTAACATGCTGCTGCAAAGTGGTGCCAAGGTTCTGTATGGGCTGTAACATGCTGCTGCAAAGTGGTGCCAAGGTTCTGTATGGGCTGTAACATGCTGCTGCAAAGTGATGCCAAGGTTCTGTATGGGCTGTAACATGCTGCTGCAAAGTGGTGCCAAGGTTCTGTATGGGCTGTAACATGCTGCTGCAAAGTGGTGCCAAGGTTCTGTATGGGCTGTAACATGCTGCTGCAAAGTGATGCCAAGGTTCTGTATGGGCTGTAACATGCTGCTGCAAAGTGGTGCCAAGGTTCTGTATGGGCTGTAACATGCTGCTGCAAAGTGATGCCAAGGTTCTGTATGGGCTGTAACATGCTGCTGCAAAGTGATGCCAAGGTTCTGTATGGGCTGTAACATGCTGCTGCAAAGTGGTGCCAAGGTTCTGTATGGGCTGTAACATGCTGCTGCAAAGTGATGCCAAGGTTCTGTATGGGCTGTAACATGCTGCTGCAAAGTGATGCCAAGGTTCTGTATGGGCTGTAACATGCTGCTGCAAAGTGGTGCCAAGGTTCTGTATGGGCTGTAACATGCTGCTGCAAAGTGGTGCCAAGGTTCTGTATGGGCTGTAACATGCTGCTGCAAAGTGATGCCAAGGTTCTGTATGGGCTGTAACATGCTGCTGCAAAGTGGTGCCAAGGTTCTGTATGGGCTGTAACATGCTGCTGCAAAGTGATGCCAAGGTTCTGTATGGGCTGTAACATGCTGCTGCAAAGTGATGCCAAGGTTCTGTATGGGCTGTAACATGCTGTTGCAAAGTGATGCCAAGGTTCTGTATGGGCTGTAACATGCTGCTGCAAAGTGATGCCAAGGTTCTGTATGGGCTGTAACATGCTGCTGCAAAGTGGTGCCAAGGTTCTGTATGGGCTGTAACATGCTGCTGCAAAGTGATGCCAAGGTTCTGTATGGGCTGTAACATGCTGCTGCAAAGTGATGCCAAGGTTCTGTATGGGCTGTAACATGCTGCTGCAAAGTGGTGCCAAGGTTCTGTATGGGCTGTAACATGCTGCTGCAGCCTCTTGCTTTGTGGGGATTCTGTTTCTTAGGACACATGGCAGTAACTTACCCTTTGCCTTTGACTTAAAGATAGTGACATATCACTCTCCAAAAGCGGTCACGTGGAACTCAGGTCGCGGTAAAACATGCGTTCGTGATTTGTGTTCCAAGACAGCAGATGCTAGTTTTTTTTGTATTAAACATACGTGCCCTCACCCACATGGTTTTCATTCTGCATTGTTTTCCAGGTGTGAGGAAACATTGTTTTACTCATGTCACATTAAGCTTAGCATATTATTTTCAGAGCTCCAGCTTGAAAGGTTTGTTTCTAGGGATGTACATGAAGCTTGCTTTTCTACTGTGAATCATTCTCAGTGTTGGCGTCATCATGTTCCATTGCTCAAAAGCCAGCGTCACCCTATCTTGTGCCTTTCAGTGGAAGCAGAGTGGGCTTACGTTATGTCATGAGATACATGCTTAGCACACATACACAATGGTTTTTTTCTTTTCCCCATGCTACACGGTATCTTGCCAATGTTGAAGAGCATCGCCAAAGGCACTGACAAAACCAGCAGGTCCCAAAGGCAAGACCTGTTGGCTATGCCAATGCTTGTTTAAAATGCGTTTCCCTTCCCGCCCCAGGATTAGATACCAGGACTGTGGGTGTCTGTTTAATCAATTCATGTTGCCCCCTCTTCATTATAAACTCCATCTGGTAGCAGATGCTACCAGATAAAGTTTATAATGAAGACAACAGAAAACAAGCCCCTCTGTTGCACTGTTTGGTACAGAACGTTAACATACTTTCCAGAATACTTTCCAGAATTTGAGGAAGAGGAGGCCTATGAAGGACTAAATGGGAGGCAATAAGAGAGTGAATATGGGGTGAAATGGGTTATTGCCTCAATGGAGTTGAGAGAAGGGGAGAAGGAATTCTGTAACTGGCTAGAGGCATCCCGGTGCATTGCTGAAATGTGTGACAAACCATACAAAACCTGAGCAGATCACAAGTCTTTCGTGCATTTATTGATCACAGGGGATCGATTGTCTTCTCCGAGGATCACCTGTTGGATCTCACACTTGCAGGATCTCAATAGTCCTGAGGAATTTGCAGCAAGAACGGGGACTTGTTGGGCGGACGGGCTGTTGCGTGAGGTCGAGTACCTCGATAGTGAGGATCGGTGAGAATGAGGAAGAAAAGCAGACAGCAGCAGTGCACGCAAGAGGGGAGGGGAGTCAGTGAGAAGTGGTTGGAAGATGCTGAAGCTAGAGATGAACTGCGTAAGAGGTTGGGCTGGTCATGAATGGAGCCAGAGCTTTACGGCAGTACCAGAAGGGGTGAGTGTACTGGGGTGAGAAGTTGGTACCAAGGGTGGGATAAGGACAAAACTGACAATGTTTCTTGATAAACTGTGGTGCTAAGTTGTCCTGATATTTCAACTCGGTGGTATTCGATGAGTGAAGAGTTGCGTTATGTTTTAGTTCTGATTATCGCTCCCTCAATGGTTGGTGCACATTTCTGCGAAACAGCCACTACAAATAGACTCAATGAGTTTCGGGACACCGCTTTTAGACATAATGGAGAGCATCAAGGATAATGGGGTCCAATTCTTTTTAAAGGGTGCAGTAATTAATATATACATGGTTCCGTATAGACCCGGGGCCAACAGATTGGCAGATGCCAACCGGGATGATTGTGCTCAACTGGCACAGGCAAGAGAGCTGGCTCATACGTTGGTGGATGAGAACAGGCTTTGGATACGCCGTGGCCCGTCTCCAACAACCACTAATTTAGCATAATAAGGGGAAGAGAGGCAAGGCCAAGATTGTATCCAGGGATGTTGGCTTGGTGGCGCCTACTGAAGCAGCAATGAGTTGAGAGGAGAAGACAGACTAAATACAAGAAATACTATGATGCAGGAATTAATGCGACGAGATGAAAAACAGAACGGATACTGGGCAGAAATTGAAAAGGTGAGTAGGAGTCTATAGCCCCCAGGGTACCCCACAAAGGTTATGTTGTGTTGGAGGATGCTACATGAAAGGGTGGGCGAGCGAGGGGTACCAGAGCAGGTTCTGCAGGTCACTAAAGTGCCCCCATCACATTCAAAGACTATGCAACAAGCTAAATATGTATGCAAAGAAATGCTGTTTTGTAATTTTAAACATTGAACATAGTAAAGACGTACAGGAAAAGGGGGAAGCCTTGTAGCGGATACATTCATGTGATTCATATTTCACACCTCTGTCGTGACATCTCAACACCATGTTCTGCTGATTAGGTCATGAGAGGGTGATCTATGTGACTGTAGCACCCTGCTTGAAAAAACAAATAAAATAATGAAATGAAAATAATGCTGCAATGAAGGTGCTTCCCACTGAATCCAGGAGCAGCAGATCCTACAGCTTCGTCAAAGTACATCTCTCCAGGTCACCTCCCTCCATGTGAGCTGTACACCATTTCCCCTGTCCATGGCTTTCATTGGACAACTTTATACATTCTGAGAGTTGGGGTCTGCTTTCAGTGAACCAACTGGGCTAACACACTGCAAGACAATGCAGATGACTGAAAAACACAGGATGGACAAGCTTACGGCCATAAGGGAGCGAGGTGGCCGCCATGTGTCCAAGCTTCGCCAACGGTGTCAATGACGCTAAAGACAGTGTGAATAAAATAAGACGAAAACGATACACAGTTTCTCTACCGCCATTTCATTCACATCCACCCTACCTCCCCAAAACCCTGTTGCACCACAGGCCACGCCCATCTGCATGAGGGACAGACAAACAAATAAATGCTTTATTTATGATTCAAATGGCTCAGCTGAAAACATCCGGTGCTTATGATTTAATTAGAGACTCTTTCCCAATTAATGCAGACAAGTTATATAGATATTTACATATTTCGCCCAAGAAGCGGAAGGCAAAAGCTGACGATTGCTCAGAAACAAGAAGACTGTCGCATCCACAACCAGTTTCAGGATTAAATTCAGTTTTATTTCAGGCTAGTGTTCAGGGTTCGATTTCAGTGCACTGCAGCTGAGTAACATATGTGCAGATAAGTCACTTGTAATGTTAGTCAAAGATACAAGAGGGATTACATTTACATCCGGTACATGTAATTGTTATCTAAAGCAGGTCTGAACTGGCATGATTTATAAGTGAGATGGAGGAAACAAAATTTCATTCATTAAAAAACCCCTGGCTGCTCAGATAAGACTGTTCATGTGAGTGCTGTTGAGACATTCCATTCAGTCCACATCTGGCCTTTGTATTACCAATGCTAACCCCATGAACAGCATCCCTTTAGAGTGCTTTGGAATCTCAGCGTAAACAGAATGCCTTAAAAAATGCATGTAAAGCCGACAAGAAGTGGCAAAAGTTACTAAAAACGTGACCACAAGCAATGGCAGCAACCATGAGCAATGGCTGTTCTACTGCGGCTTGTTCTCATATGGCACAGTGTTGCCAAACAAGGGGCAGCAATTCATGTTACGTTAAAGCATGGATGTCCAAGCAGCCATCTCAATGAGTCTATCAACGATTCTATCATGACTTTCAGGCACAATTACATAAATGCAAACTGGTCATGGTTTATTAAATGCATAAGAGCGATTATTCAGTGTAGTTGTCTGTCCATGACAAAACATTATCAGTGCAAATCCATCCATGCCTGGATGCGCTCTACTACGAGCCAAATGAGCCGCGTGTAATGGGTGAAAGCATCTTCATCACTCCATCCTGGTACCCATGCCAAGAGACGCAAGGTTCTTACCTTTTGAGTTTTCTCTACACAAAGTAACTTTGCAAAAAAAGTACGTATCAAACAGGAGCCAGTGTCAATCATTCACCATCATGCCAAGGTTGAGGTCCACGCGACCATAAAGATATTAACCAGTAAAAATGTGACCTACACAATTTACTATCCCTGGTGAGAATAGTTTGTCATGAGTAGGGTGCTGGTCGCTGGTCCTCCACTCTGCACATTTCCATTCATGGTTATCTGACTGCCGTCCACCTGTCCCAGTAAGACTGATCAGTAAACTAGTTATGAAAATCACATATGGCCTTTGGGTAGTGCCAGGAATTCAGAAAGAGGGTAAGGGGCAGTGGTCAGAGAGGGAGCCATGAGTTGCTCATACAGAACAGTAAATAGTACAGAAAAACGCAAATGAGATATTCTGCAACAGAAAATGTGAGCAATTCTCGTAAAGTAAGTTCTCTCAATAACAGCTCTCAGCGAGAAGAGACCATTTAACTATGTCAAATTACCCAGTAGCTACTAGTGATAAGGAGTCTGAAACACAAGTGCACCTGTTTCCCCTCCATGGCAATCAAAAGGCTGGGAACTGATTCAGTGGATTCCACCAGGTTGCTGATGCGACAGCCACCAGTCACAGCTCCTGGAGGGAGTGCTGCGGGGCGGTGGAGGGGCAGGGTGGGGGGTAGTAAACTCCAGCATACGGCCGAACGGAGGTAAGTACATACATTGCGCGCGCCGCATCGCCATTTGGCGTTGCAGCGCGCGCAATGTAATTCGTTTTATTTATTTATGTACTTACCTCCGTTCGGCCGTATGCCGGAGTTTACTACCCCCCACCCTGCCCCGCCCAGGAGCCGCGACTGACAGCCACAACAACCTCACAGAGTTCTGGACACCGTAGGAGTTGGGGACACGCATGAACAATGCTGGGGAAACGGTTGCCTCTTCCGTGGATAAAGTGCAAGCCCAAAACCACGAGTTGCTCAAATACTTGGAAGTACGTAGTTTATGTTCATTTTCAACATAAACAGTTTGTGAGGCCAGCAGATGGAATTTTAGGAACACTACATAAGGCTCCCTAATTGAGAATTTGTCCTTAATCGTTCAGTGTATAATGAAATATTCCAGAAACCGGAGTGGTTATATAAATCCAAATTCATCGACGATTTTGGGCAAAACAGATTTTAAAGATCCCACAGAAAGCGGTTTAATGGTTTATCATCCCAAACCAGCCGCTCAAGGAGTGAAAACGTTCAGTGCCCAAACTGCCCAGTTTAGAGTAACTCAAAATCAAAAAGACCTGAATGAGTCAAGACCAATGTTTCACCCTCTCCTCCAGGATACTCTCTGGATGGGCCTACCCAGACAGTATTCCCGGTGGGTGGGCTTTCCAGCTTAGACTTTCCAAAAACAGGCCGAGCTTAAAGCCCCAAATGTCATAATAAGGGTACCAGCCGTAATGATGAGAAAAACCTTAAAAGAAAATTGTAACTTTTCATCATGAAATTTCTATAATTTACTCAGACTCGTATCTTAATCTATCAAGTACTATAGCTATGCATCAAACAGTCTCTCTATGCGACAAAGCCTGACCCTGATCTAAGAACTATTAATATATAGGGTACAAATTCAAAAATGGTATCCCACATGCCTCTGAAATATTGGTAGCTGATGTCATCTGGTTTACAAAGTTTTGGATCAACGCCGCTTCCTTCGACGGAGCCCTTTCGTTTTAGTAATCGCCCGACCGCCCAATTTGGATGCTTTAAACTAACTTGTTAAGAGGTTTGAGAAACTACTAACAATAGTATTTCAGAATTAGCCTTCCCTGCTGTGAAAAACTGGAAACGTGAGTCCAAGCCATATGGTGAAAGAAATGATGAGTAAACTCCAGCGGCAGACACTATTACTATCGAAATGTTGTTTAGAATGGGCTCCTCCGTCAGTTCAAACATTCCGACTAGAATGGCAGGCAGCAAAAAGTGCTGAAATACTTGAATATATTGTCCTTTACATCCCTACCAGTATTATCCCTGCGGGTCATCCTAGTTGACCAGTTATCTTTTAGTTGCCACAGGATCTAGTTGCTACAGATGGATTTCTGGACATTGGGCTACCTTGGACCAGCAGAACAAATGAACACATTTACTGGTTAAATATAAATGCACCACCTTCAAAGGGGATGGATCTCTGTCGCTTTAAAGATGGACCTGGTAGGACAGGAAGGTTCACAGAACATAGCCAAAGCTCTGCAGATGTCCCAGCCTGAGACTCTCCTGGATCTTACGCTGGGGGCGTTCCTTCGGCAGAACGTGCAATCACAATTTCCAATAACCGGACTCTCTGCTAACGTAACACCAATCAATACAGGAGTCCAGTCACTGATTTAAAAGCAATAAATAAAAGCTTCAGAGGTAGGATTATGTCCTTGGGAGGCGGCCAACAACTAAGAGCGCTGCTGAAAGCTGGATTTTTTAGGAGGAGAAAGTGTTCCCAATGTTCTGATATTGTCTATTAGGCTCCTCGGTATCAGTCGATCTAGGATACATTTTAAAATCTGGTACAACATGATTTAATGAAAATAAGATTATCAATTTAGGCAGAAATTGCAGATTTGGGGACAGGAAAAAGACTGGCAAAAAATCCTTTCCCAGCCTATCAGCATTTACACCGCACTTAACTCTCAACATGATGGAAAAGTTGATAGGCTATGGAAGAACACATTGTTAAGGTATTAACGTAAATGCGGTCGATGGATGCAAAGGAACCACAGAAAAGAAAAGTTTAAGAAACAGCTACAGGACGGCCGGGATACATCAGAATGTCTTTTCCAATGTGCAGACATAGACTTGTCTCGTGTTCAACATTACAGACAAACCAACACCACAAAATCCGCGGGTCTCTTAAAAGAGTACAGACAAAGACACAGGCAATCCAACAGACAGATGTGAATCAGGAGAGTCCTATTTAAGAGGACGGAATCCCATCACCCACCGAAGTGGCTTGCTTCATCATTTGGGATCTCCTCTTGGCTGCAACCTAGTGCCGCCAAGGAGCTACAACTCCCAACGAGTGTTTAGGAGGAGCTTGCGGATGTTTTAATATGATCCGGTGACTCGATCTCCTAAGATCGATGGAACAGTGTAGTGAAGAGTGCGTGATACAGTGTATAAAGTGAGTAATTAAAATTGACTACCAGGAGAGAGATAAATTTATTAGGTATCCCGTGGTGTCAAGGATTAAAAGCAGTGTAAGCGCGGTCTGAAATAATGTGCGAACACGCTGGTCAAAGCAATAAGAGGGTCTACATGTTTCAGCCAATCAAGATCACAAATCGATCATGGCCTTCCTCAGGACCTGGTTGTTACTACTACTGCATAAATAAGTGATTAAGAATACACAAAAAATATTTTGTACCAAATTAATTGGAACGATACCATCAACTTATACCTGTATAGTACTTTTTGTAGGCATTACAGGGATATGTGGTAAACACCTGTTGAAAGGGAGAAAAAAGAGCAAATGTAGACTCAGAATTTCATGCACGTGTGCGGTCTGTATTTATAAGAATACTTTAATCAATAAAATATTCGACACATATCGTTCTATCATGTGGAATCATATCAAAACCCTTACCCGTATGTAATCAGGAGGACTACCCACCGCTCCTGCCTGGTAATAACTCAGGGCGTGAGGCAACGCTCTGTAAACAGAAAAATTATGGAAAATGGAAATAATACCAAGAACTAGAAACTTTTTACTTATTACTAAAAATGGTGGACCCGCATGGAACCACCACTCTTGCAAAATAGCATCAAGAGGGTTTACTCAGATCACCACCTGGGCGTGGAATATGCTAAATGGCAAAACTACTGTGATCATGCAAAACCAAAAGGATGCTCGTCAAGTGTGTAAAATGCCAAGCTCATACCAAATGTTTATTTAGACAATTGCAATGGGGTTTAAAAAAAACTCAGGATGTTCGAAACGAGAACAAGTGACTGTTGTTCTCTACTGTCTCCCAACATGACATCAAAATGCCATAAAGTGCTGAAGTCACAGATTACTTCGAAGCCAAGATCATGTATAAGAGTTATGACAGGGCTCTGATTGGTGTTATATAGCCCCGGGACGCCATGAAGTACTTAAGACCAACCAGGGCTCCGATTAATGTTACAGTACCCAGAGCCAAAAAATAATAATAAATAACAACAGCGAGGCAAGTAAAGAAAACCGAAGAAACCAACCCCCACAGACCCGCTGCACTTACCTGTCCGTCGCTACCTCGGACCCAAATCTGGTTGTCACGAGCAGTAGCAGACGGTGGCATGCACGGGATTAAGTAGGGTGTTCAGATGATCGTTGAAATCGAACACCTGTGGCTAGCCGTTGCTGTCGCGCTTGAAAACGCGTGAACATTACAGACAGCCAAGAGAATAAACTGGAGAACTATAATCTGAAATCAGGGATTAGCCGAGTATATCACTCGAGTGGTCATTCCCGCAATAGACAAGGTCAAGCACAAGACAGGCCCACAAGAAGGGACAGATCTAAGAAATGACACCTTGATACAACCTCTCCCTACCAGCGAAGAAGCCCCTCTAGGGTCAGCTGGTCTCCTTCCCCGGAGATGTGACCGAACCACGACTTGTAAATCATAAGTTGACGGTGTTAGCAAGTCCTCCTTTGACAGATGACAACAGAAACGCACGTGCATGACGTCAGAAGCAGGAGACACTATGATCATTAAGAGGTTACAGGATTACACAGCACTGCCTTTAAGTTTTCTCCAGAGAGGTATATTGGGAGGCGTTAACCCAAGAAAGAGAAAAAGTCACGTTTTTATTGATTGTGCAAAATAAAATTGTATTGTCGCTAAACTGAATCACACAGTAAGTAACAGCACCAGCTGAGATTCACGTGCTACCAGGGACCCGGTGGATATTCACACGTGTTTACAGCCATAGATGCCTTCTATATTTAACATTACCATCATCATAGGAAGGTTTCAGATACTGTGCTTAGTTAATTTTTAAACATTCATTAATATGAAACATTGATATTCCCCATTTCGTCCTAACCCAGGGCTCCCGCGACCTCCCCCAAATCTCAAACCTCAGGTTTTTAGCCAAAGTTTACACCCCCTTATGAGTGCAACTCAGTCCCTGGACTTACAGCCAGTGCCCGCTTCTGGGGAAAATGTGAAACAAGCCCCATTTTTTAAAGAAAGTTTTTTGGGCAGCTATGAGACGTTACTTAGCACAATCCAGGAACGCAGATACAAAATTTGCAAAGAAGTAACCCGAAGGTTATTGGGAACAGAACAAACTAAGGGATCAAGCGTCCGATGCCAGGGCGATTTGAGATGATCTCCTGTTCTTTTCTTAGTATGTCAGCTCAAAAGCGAAGATGGCCACACAATTCAGAATCTTCCTAAAGAGACACACCGACGGGTGACCGACTGCAGGAAGCAATGCAAAATTGACTTTATAATGCCTAAACACTACTAAATAGTTAGTAAACAAAATGAGTTATTTGATTATTTGTAACCTAATTGCAAGCCTGTCCCATGTCTGCATTATGGTCTTTAAAACTCTGCCCTAGCCCATTTGGCTCAAACTCTCGTCACCTGTACTGTTGGTAACAAGCACCGAACTGCTCATAAATTTACCAGAAGTCTCTATGACTGCTGACCACATCCAACGGTAAATGTTCGACAGAGTGGTTCAACCTTGCCTTGTTGCAAAAGATATGTTGGTAAATGTCAAAGAGAACTGGTAAACCGGGCAAAATGAAGTAATCCGATGCAGCAGCCACTTCTCCTCCAAGTAGTAGGCTATTCATTTCAGTCTCTTCAGCTCGGACCCTTAGCCCGTCCCGGCAGATATATACGGGAACTCTTTGTGGATTTCGTGGACTATCATTTTGTCCATTTGGCAGTGAGGTCCCTCTTCTTCCTCTGACAGGATACGCTGCAGGGTCCTCTGCAGGTCGTTGTAACGGTGCCGGTGCTGGAGGTAGTCTGTCGAGCGGATGATCGCGTGCATCAGTGACAAGTACTCCATCCGCAGCTACGTAGAAGTAGGAGAACATTTATTAATATCTCGAGAGACAGCAGATTAAAAAAATGAGAAACCTACCATCATCCTAGCTGGCTGTTCAATTCACTGATTTCTGAATGCATTCACATTCAACACTAAGGGCCTGATGTATAATTTGGTGCACAGGTTACCCAGTCACAAACACAACGGCTATACCGTCCGCATCATTACGACTGCATTACATCTTACGGCACATGTAATACAATAGACATATCTGTCATGTTTGTGAGGGAGTAACCTGTCCACCAAACTAAGTCAGCTTCTCAGTAATGTCTCATGTTCTCAATCCTTTAGATATACTTCTGCGAACAAAAGCTTTTCTACTTCCTTATCAATTTATTTTATTTTGCCCCCCCTCTTCTGGCCTCTGTTTTTCTTGCTACTTCTTCTTGATCAATGTTACCAACTAATCAATGTATGTAAATTCCTGCAGGCCTGTAGCAGATGGTGGAAGATAAAAGTGTTCCGTTTCATCACCTTCCATGATGGCCTCCTCCAAAGGAAGGGTCTGATATTCACTCACGTTGGATTGTGTAACTAACGCTTCAATAGTAAAGTGGCTTAGATCCACTGAAAGCTTGTCTCAAGCACACATGCCTTTCCGGCATCATGCGTCATCACTGCACATTCACCATCACCCTCCTCTGTCCTAGCAGGTCACTCCTAGCTGTCTTGTCACTTATTACAGAGGAGATCCAATGGCCCTCCTCTCATCTCTACCTTCCACCTGACCTGGTCTGGCCGGAGAGTGCAGTCTACACTATGCAAAGACCTCATTGCATCTTCCCATGCCTTGGATACCAACAAAAACCACAATCAATCCTCATACTTGTAATCTCCAAGCTTGAATATACCACCAAACTACAGTTCTGCACACCCAGATTCACCATATGCAAAATACGTTGAATCCAAAATGGTGCTGCAAGACTTCTTCTCCACCTTCACCTAAGGGAATGCCTTACTCCAGTCGTATAATCACTCCACAGGCTACCCACAGCTAGAAGGCAACACTCTGCATTGTCCACAGGACCTCCAAGAAAAAGGACCGCTATACCTACAGGTTACATTCAAGCAATACAAACAAAAGAGAACACTGCGCTCCAGGGCTTGCACCACGGACCATTGTACCACCGTAACACAAGAAATCAATAGGAGGTACTTCAATCCCAGTAAAAGCCACCAAGTTCTGGAGCTCGCTAGCGCCAGGATTCGAAGGCTCAGGAGCATCTACACTTCAGAAGACAGCTGAAAACATGGCTGCTTTCAAGAGGACGACATCATCCCACAACGGGATAGAACCCAGAAAGATAATCCCACATTCAAGGACTATCTATGGTTGACAGCCCACAGATACAATCCAACCAGTGCGCTACTTTCAATATCCAGGTAAAATAAAAAGGACTGAACTATAGTTAGCCTGGGTATTATAAAGTATTGTCAATTCATATATCACCCTTCTGGCCCACACTAATGCTAATACTATAAAACTAAGCAGTCAGCAGCTAAACATAGTTTAATTCTTTAATTCTCTTACACTCACATAGGACCTACGTGTCTTGCCCATCACCCCAGTACTGTACCAGCCCACAATCCAGCCATCACCAACTGGATAGTTAGGAATAACTAAAGACATCTGCCACATACTGCTAGCCAATCGGGAGAACTCCAGTTTAGCGCTCATCCCAGCAGATCTCCCAAACATTTCTTTTTCCAGCCATGCCTGCTCAGGACCAAAATGTTTCAACAAAATATCAGCCTGGACAACCCAAGGCAGTAGTAAGTGGTTTATGAGCCTAAGAAATACCGTAATGGAACCAGCAGTGCTGCTCAAAGCTGCCAGCTTGCTGAAAACCATAAATTGGGTGTCTGTCTCACACCTCTTCATCCACCACAGTGCTAAGCACAGCGTCCCTCAATATGATAACTACACCTCGGAGGTGATCACGCATGACATGGAAACACTTCCCACACTGTGTCAAAAAACAAATACAACACCCCTCCAACCACACCATACCCTGCTTAGCTTACTGTCTATGCAGGTAAGCGCTTCAGTGCCCCATCTAGGGTTAGTAAGAGCTATGTAAATGCTTAAATACCCTAACACGAACTGTTTTCAATGGCGACAGCTCCAACCCTTTCAGATGCCCCCCCATCCAGCCCTTGTTACTTTTCTATGTCCTGGCCAGCTCTGCCTCCTTGAACCTTCCCCGTTGGCTCCTTGTCTTTACTCCTTCCACGTTTCACTAGCTGTTGCAGTTCATCATTCCAACAGGACCGCGTTGTAAAGGTCGTTTTCCTTCCAACAGTCTTCCCATTTACTCCTGCCTTCCGTCTGCCATGGGTGCCCTGTGGTGCTCTTTCTTTCTGCTCCTGACCCCGGTCACTCTCTCACTGTTCATCATGGTCTCTGTGTCCCCATTACTGCCTCCCAGCCTATTGCCTCTTGCCTCCCAGGCAGCTCCACCTTTCCGAGAGGATATCGCTTCTCAGGTCTTTGCCAGCTCAGCAGGATTTATACAGCAGTGGAAGTGAACATTCTTAATCCTGCTGCTGAAATCTCACCTGCACTCTATTTGCAGCACTCAGGCAACAAGTATCTTAGCAAATATTAAAAACTAGGTGCACCTGAGGCAACAAGTGGGACACTGAATGCTGCTCCTACCATCTCAGATGTGCCGGACACACACCAGTCGCTGAGGTTGCAACATAGTGGATGGTTTACCATGGTAATTATTGCTACTGACACTCAGAAGACACTAAATACACCAAAGTGGGCCAAGTCAACCTGTTTATGTTTGTCTTTGGATGGATTGTAGAGCACTAAGAAATCTGGTTGGGTGGAGTCTGTGGTGTATAAAACAATTGGCAAATAAACAAATATATGACAGAGAAAGCTTAAGCTACTTTCTTACAATAAAACCTTCCAATATATTTTCCTTTAGTTAAAGATCCAAGCCCAATGCCATCCCTCTCCCATCCTGGATCCTATGGCCTACCTTGTCTCCGGGCGAGAGGTCTGAGATCTGCCGGACGATGATGTCGATCATCACCATCATGTCGGTGTGGTAAAACAGGCTGGACGTGTCCTTGCTGGAGAAGAGATCCTGCAAGAACTTCAGCACCGAGTGTGGCGGCTGAGGCTGGTGTTTGAAGATGCAGACGGGGTCATCTGGGTACCAAACATAAGGCATGGTCAGAAGAGACGACAAAAAGGATTGAATGGAAAGCGTACATCTTATTGCTTTCTTTTAGAGCATGAGCAGAAATAATGCACCATCCAAAAAGACAGAAGTCCCAATGAGAAAAATGTAGGTATTACAAATTTTTGGTATACGAAGTTATTAGCACACCTAAGTGACGGTGATTACGAGTGGAAAGTCAACTGTGTTTACTGAACGTGAATCTGCAGTAGTGATTCTCATACGTAAACAACTGTATAGCATAATATTGAACGTATGCATATGTCCTCAAAGGGGAGGTCTGCGAGGACTTCAGGGTAGGGACACTTGTAGAAGTTGGTAAACACCTACAAGCTCCCAAGTCAGTGAGTGTCTCTGCAAGTAGTTTACCACCCGTAAAACGTTGGAGAGTTCCTTCTGCTACAGGCAGGAGTACATTTGGTGTCTGGGTGGTAAGGGGGATGGAACACCCCCAAAACAGGTGGGAGGGTATACAAGGAAAGGATTCAAAAACTTAGTAAGTGCAAATGCACTCTTGCATTAAATTTTCTCCACTCGAGAAGGTGTACCATATATACTTCTGAATGTGTAAATGTTTAAGCACGCCAGTACTCATGGGAAGCTGCTCAAGAACTGTCCATCTCAACAAGCGAGGAGTCTCTGATTTATGGGTACTGGTTAATCAGTCTCAGGAATTAGTACAGTACTTTTCAGATCCTGTGGTTTGCGACCTCTGCTCATGCGAGGTGTTGAAGGCTCACTTTTAATTTGTATTGGTTGGTTATCTTTTTCTTATGCTCTTGATGCTTACGCAACGATCTGTCTTACCAGATCTTCTATGAAGCCCTCCAAAGACCTTAACTCACCCTTCACTGAACCCTCTTCCATACTGAAATCAGTTTCTTCCCATGCTCCATCATCTCACCACTTTCACTTCTGTCCATCGTCCTGGGCTCACCTTTCTTTTTTCTTGCTACACACCTTTGTAAGTCCCCTCAATCTGTAATGTTTAACTGGTTCAACTTCGGAAAACCTGTAGCTCCTTATTTTTACTCTTTCCTCCTGTCTAGACTCCTGCTCTTCCCTCTTCACCGCTCAGCATCACTACGTGCTCTCGAGTTGAAAAATAGGAACTGTCCTGCTTGTCACTCAGTGCTCCTGTGCCCTACGCACCTCTTCTGCCATAGCCCATCTCTTACCTTTGAATTTCCAATTCAAATAAACCATCCTGCAATCTAGTCCCATTCTGCGGCCTGCCTACCCTTAGCCTCTTGTCCCACTTTAATCTTAAAATTGACTTGTCTCCTGGATTATGTTCTCGCTTTTGCTTCTGCAGTCTTAATATCCTCAACTTTGGCGCTTTACTTTTCTCTGTTGGTCGGTATGCACTGACCGGAGAAGATGCTCTACGCATTCTCCTAATCTATCTCTAGCTCGGCTGGTCCAGCTTTCCTTCGATGTTCTGCTGTTGTCATCGTTCATTACTCTTTTTTTTAAATTGTGGATCTCAAAAGCTGCACAGCGCCCTGAAGCAAGAACCATCTACATTCAATAAATAGGTTATCACCTGATGCATCGTGCAGCTGTTTATTAGCCTGTTTTAGGCTGCATTAAACATACTGCATTTGAACAGAAAAAATATTGATTAAAGGTGCAATATAAATCCACACAATGGGATGAAGCTTAATTGAAAAATCAATCTAGGAAGTGAAGTTGTAACCGAGCCTGCAGTTGTCAGAAAGCGCACCCAGCTTAAAGGCCTCATAAAAACAAATGAACTATAAAAACACTATCGGTTTTTATTAGAACCGAGTTTGAATGATGCCATCAAGAGAGAAAAACATAGAACTAACCAGCCGAGAGGCAAAACGTCCTGTTGTGGCCTGTCTTGGAGGTTGTATGTGCAGTTCAAGGCTACGTCATCAGGGTTTTGAACTACAATGGAGCCCTACGGTCCAAGAACCTGGAATCCAGCTGTTGCAGCAGGTCCAGGTGGCTTGGATCCAAGTGTAGACCCATAATTAAGCCATACGGTCCAAGAACCTGGAATCCAGCTGTTGCAGAGAGTCCAGGGGGCTTGGATCCAAGTGTAGACCCATAATGGAGCCCTACGGTTCAAGAGCCTGGAATCCAGCTGTTGCAGCAGGTCCAGAGGGGTTGGATCCAAGTGTAGACTCATAATGGAGCCATACGGTCCAAGAACCTGGAATCCAGC
This sequence comes from Calotriton arnoldi, assembly GCA_963921515.1. Classification (NCBI taxonomy): domain Eukaryota; kingdom Metazoa; phylum Chordata; class Amphibia; order Caudata; family Salamandridae; genus Calotriton; species Calotriton arnoldi. The sequence goes on from CAWUFW010000008.1 coordinate 8,183,714, forward strand.
TGTTGCAGCTAGTCTATGGGGCTTGGAACCAAGTGTAGACCCATAATGAAGCCATACGGTCCAAGAAGCTGGAATCCAGCTGTTGTAGCTAGTCCAGAGGGGTTGGATCCAAGTGTAGACTCATAATGGAGCCATACGGTCCAAGAACCTGGAATCCAGCTGTTGCAGCAGGTCCAGAGGGGTTGGATCCAAGTGTAGACTCATAATGGAGCCATACGGTCCAAGAACCTGGAATCCAGCTGTTGCAGCTAGTCTATGGGGCTTGGAACCAAGTGTAGACTCATAATGAAGCCATACGGTCCAAGAAGCTGGAATCCAGCTGTTGTAGCTAGTCCAGGGGGCTTGGATCCAAGTGTAGTCCCAGGACCCAGGGGGATACAGCTCCCAAGTGTGGCTTGAACAGGCCGATGTAAGCCAAAAGGATTGCGGCAAAATAGAAAGGTGATATAATTGTTCTGTATGTCTCATCAGCTCTACTCTTCTTTCTCACCCTATTGGTCAGCTCTTACAGATTCTCCTTTCAGTAGTCTACCACAAGCTTGAACTGGGGGTTTACCACATTATATGTGGTTACATGTTATATACGAGATGCCGAAGGACGATGTGGTGTTTCCTATGAACCAACCCCATAAAAATTACGATTCATGGGTTTCTTGAAGGTGGCAATAGAATAAATGTGCATGCAAATTATTCAAATCCATTCAAATCTACGTACGTCAATAAGTAACATGAATTAAGGCCTTCTGCAATAGGTTTTCCTTTATGGCACCAGGGAAGCAGTATTAATAAACTGTTGTATAAATAGAGTGTGCAGGTGGCAGAGGGGGTGAAAAGCATTTGGCTATGGTACCAAGTACCTGCCACAGTTCAGTGGGATTCAATTTACCGGGCCTAAAAACAAACACGGGCAAATACTGATCTCCACGGTAACCACACTTACAGAGTGCAGTATTTTTTGGAGAATGTCCAAACGGTCCCAAACACAGCCTTCAAAATCCAACCGGCCATGCGTTGCAGATAAGTACCTCACTCTTGACCTTTGACCTCTACTCCAAACCTTATATGCGCAATGTCGTGCCGGTTTATGGAGGATAAACAAAATCCAACTTCTGTTCTTCTACGCATCACCAAGATGACTCAGTGTCCCTCTTACACACACTCATTTAATCTATGGTGTGGAAATTACAACATCTACCTGTACCCCCCCCACCACCTCTTTCCTGTGTCCTGGATCAACCACGTTGAATGCGCTGCCTTGGACTCTTCTTTTGAACAGTTGATGGGAGTGGCCAGATCCATCAATAAGTGGGCAGATTTTTTTGCTAAGAGCATCATTGTTTTTATGTTGTTAGAATTTCACAGAGGTTTGCCGGGACTCTGTTCCACACTCGGCACCCAGCTGCAGACACAAGCCCACAGAGAAGCGACCCACCTGCCCGGTTCAGAAGCAGTAGCACCTTCTCCGTGAAGACCTTCACGTTGGACCGCTTGCTTAACGTGGTCATGATCACATTGTTTTCGGGAACTAGAAGAAAGGAGCAAGAAGCGTGCAAACAATGTTACTACCCATCACTACTGAAACAAGGTGCAAGTGTAGTTTTGTAGTCATTGGCATTAGGAGATCAAATAAAATTAGCAATTGTGCATTTGTTACAAAACCTTGGACACAACTAAACACAGGCCCTCAGTAGACAACAGGCTCTAAGGGAGTGAAAGGCGCAGGGAAGGGGTGCTTTACTAAACCCTCTGTGATCGGTTCCTGCCCTCAAACCACGAGGCATACTGTTCTATGTCCTAACCATGAGATAGAGAAGGTGTTAGGGTCTACTTCCAGTTCCCAGACTCAAAATCCAGGCTCTGATCTGGTCCTCCAGACTGTTTACTGGCACATGAGTCAGAACACGGCATCACCAACATCCGGTCCAGCAGGCTACAAGCAACGGCCACACTCACAACTCCAAGGCATAAGAGCTCCCCGCATGACTGTATGACATCAGTGTGTCACTGTAAAGAGCAGAAAAAGTCACCCATAATACAAGGTTCTGCTCGTTCCAGAGATTTTGGAACTTGGTTTGCAAAGGAGGAGTCCAGATTCAGAAAGCAATCATATGGCTGGGACAAAGTATCTGGGCATCCTTCAAGTAATGTGGTCTGGGCTTGTGAACTGCTTGGAGGATAAGGCAGGGGCATTAGAAGCCCATGACGCATGGGCAGCCACCAAAAACCCTTGAGAACACAGACGGTGTGACCTGCCCTCAGCTGCTCAGGAGCTGGGTGAAGCCTTTTGGATTCTCTAGACCCTGGAGATCAGACGCAGAGATGGGTGAGAGATGACTGCACCAGAGAAGTGTAGAGAACCCTGGGAAGTTAGCCTTCATCATCACCATCACCATGAAGTTGTGAGTGATTACTGCCACAAAGATGGTATCCAAGCACTCGCAGTTTTCCCCACACCGAACAACAAGTGATTACGTAGGGCACGGCCACACTCAATATGGTAAGAGCAAGAATTTATCAGTGCAGCAGTCGAGTCTCCAGTGACACTATAGTAGTGAGAATCACCACTGGTCCTCACTCCAGATTGCACAGAAGCAGCACAGCTCCAAAATAGACTGGCACCGGGTTTCCTCGGTTTTACCTTGCTCAGAACAGCGCTGTATGGTGAAATATGCGAGAACCGAGCGCTTGACAGGAGAATGACGTGGAAGGTAGTACCATAGAACTGAGGGCGTGAAGGGGGACATCAGGTGTCGGGCAACCAGAAGCATGAAGGCAGAACCAGGGGGAAATAACATCACACATCGAAGGGCTTTAGGAGAAAAGGGGGTCAAGTGGGAGGTGGGATCAGAGACCCAAGGGCTTGAAGGGGGACAGAGGGAATCAGGTGGGAGTTGGCATTTGAAATCACAGAACTTTTAAGGGGGATCAGGCGGGGAGTGGTATCCGAGATGTGGGGGCCTGAGGCGAAATCAGGTGCGAGTTGGTACCATGGAAGCGAGGGCGCAACGAGAAAAAGCAGGTGGGAGCTGTATTAGTGATCCGAAACCTTAAGACAGGCAAAAGGTGGGAGGTGGCACCACTGAACCTAGGACATGACATGGGAAAGAGGTGGGAGGTGGCACCATTGAACCTAGGACATGACATGGGAAAGAGGAGGGGAGTGGCACCACTGAACCTAGGACATGACATGGGAAAGAGGTGGGGAGTGACATCAGAGATCTGAGGGCTTGAAGAACGAAATAAGATGTGAGGGCTAGAAGTGGGAATTAGACGGGACATGGCAATACCTGTAAGGGGAGGTTTCTCCTTACTGCAACTACATCTCCTTGTCTGGTGACGTCAGGTGACCAGATTGGGTGCAATGTTCTCTCGCTCCTTCCCACCAATCCAGAGGTGTCGCTCTGCACACCCAGTGATGTGACGATATTATGTTACCAAGGTTGCAGGAAATTGATTTTGTATTTGCTGAAGTTACATGGTCTAGCAGTAGAACCCATGGGCTTGGGGTCCGGGGGTCCCCGCCCCTCACAAACATCCAACAACATTCTACCGCCACCCATGGCCAGAGGTGACATCGAAAACCAACTGCTGACAGAGGTCTCCCGGGGGTAAACTGCTTGTGATGATTCCGCAGTCATATCCCAAATTCTGACAGCTACTAAAAACAACCTTTAAATAAAAACACGGGATTGTACATATCCTTAAAAATTACACTATTTTTGGTAAAAAGGAACATTTTTAAATGCTTTGCATTACATGCAAGTTCTTCCTTTGAACCGCACACATCACTGTATAAGTGCTTTATGTTATGTTAAAATATTTATATAGCGCATGGCTGCCCCTGCAATGAGGCGTCCCAGCGCTGAGGTAGAACACTGAGTGGGGAGGCAGAGCGAGAATTAGCAGTGGGAAAAGAGCCAAGTCTTCACCAGCCTTCTGAAGGTCAGGTGATCAGGGTTGCTACGAATATGTAGAGGGAGGGAGTTCCATAAGGCGGGAGCCAGCCGCTTGAAAGATCGACCCCCCGATCTGACCCTCCGTATTCCTGGGATTCTGGCAAGGAAGCAAGTCTGCCGAGCGCAGAGCTCGTGTGGGTACATAGTAGGAGCATAGATCACTTAGGATTCCTGGGCAGCTGCCTGAGAGAATCTTATGAGCGATACATAGCGTTTTGAAACGAACTCTTTGTTCAAGGGGTAGCCAGTGTAGGAGGTTGGAAACATGACAGTGATTAGGGTGGGCAAAGATAGCGCGAGCCGCAGCGTTCTGAACACGCTGCAATCTTTTTATCACTGATTTGTTGGAACCCAGAAGTAGCACGTTCAAGTGGTCCAATATGGACAGGATGGAGGCTTGGATAATCTGACGAGTTTGAGAATCAAAAAGAACAAGTATAGGCTTTAGACCTCAAAGCAGTCCGAAACATTTCCCAACCACAGATAGAGTGCACCTCAAAAGTGAGTTCTTTATCCATCATAATACCCAAGTTCTTCACCACAGGTTTGGTGCGAGGGGGGCACTCCAAGAGCGGGAGGCCACCATTCATCGCCCCAGAGATGGGAATCCCTGCCTACCAGGAGGATCTCGAATTTGGCTGAATTTAACGGCAAAAAAATTAGCAGTCATCCACTCCGAAATGGCCATTAAATCTTCTTTGAATTTTGCCCCGTCCTGGCTGGGATTGTTGGAAAAGGTGATCACCAGCTTGGTGTCATCTGCGTATGACACTAGGGAGATGCCCCGGGCTTTGGCCATCAGCGCCAGTGGTCTCACGTAGACATTAAATAAGGTAGGGCTTAAAGCTGACCCCTGGGGAATACCGCAACCTAATGGGTGTGTGCGGGAGGAAAAAGGAGGGGCAATTACTTGAAATGTCTGATCAGCCAGGAAGGACGCGAATAATACATGTTGAACAAATCCCTGCACTGAAGCCCTCAGGCCCTTCCCCTCTTTGCAAGCCTTTGACTGGGTGGGGGCGGGGGCCTTCTCACCCCCTGAATGAACCCCATGAACCTGCCATGGCCTGCCTGCTGCATTTTAATGTCCGCATTGATTCCTGGTGCCCCACAGTGTGACCCCCACCCTGGCCGTGCACTGCCTGAGTGACCTGTGCTCACCAAAGCCCTTCAATGTGAGTGAGAGAAGTCCAAACAAGGCAGTACTTGCTTCAAGAGCGGAGGAGACAGGGACAATTATCTCTACATATTTAGTAGCAAAATACTTATAAAGTAACTTATCACCAAAACCTAGTTTTAGACAGATACATCTGTACTGGGTTTACACAGCAAACTTACAGGAAAAGAAAAAAGGACATTTATTAATATACACACACACACACGCACATATATACACACACATATATACACACACACGCACATATATACACACACACACCCATATACACATACACACATCCATATACACATACACATCCATATACACATACACACATCCATATACACATACACACACATATACATACATATATGCATATACACACATACATATGTCCTTTATTTTATCTTGAAACTACACAGAACCCACTGGAGGGTTAAATTTGGCTTAAAAATGGGACCACAAGTCCCAGCGTACATTATAATGAGAATCCATTAGGAAGGCACACCGGAGGCCTATAAATTAACCAGCACGCAGAGCACTGTGGGCAGCCAGCATTCCTGTGTATTCATGTGTGCCTATGAGGAAGGAGCGTGAAGCTTCGAAACGCGTCAGGCAAGAGGACCTAATAATCGGAGTGAAATGCCGTGTTCGTTTTTGAATAAATGGTTTGAAAATCACCTGCTGTGGAGTGCGTCCTTATCGCAGGGCAAACTTTGGGGAGACACACATGTATATACATACATATACATACATATACACACACACATATATACATATACACACACACATACATACACACACACACACACATATATACACACACATATATATATATACACATATACACATACACACATATACGCACATACATACACATACACACAAACATACACATACGCACATACATACATACACATACATACACATACATACATACACATACACATACATGTATATATACATATATATACACCTATATATACACACACACAAACACACACACACACACATACATATATACTGCGCCACAGAACATTCAGCTATTTCAGGGGAGGGGATGGACCCGGTATATTATGCTGATGACGCCAGATACCATATGTGCGGTTTGTGGACATGCTTGCGTGTCGCCAGCGGGTCTGGTGAGAGGGCTCGTGCTATCAAAGTTGGTCTAACTACAATAAGGCGCACTGCCACTTGCCCATGTGCAGTTTGAGATGTTGCTTGAGTAATGGGGTGCTTCTTGGATGTTGAGTGGGGTGTCCTCTGTGACTGAGTCATTGAAATAATGACGCATGTGAAATACCCCCCTGGCTATCTGTGTATTCAGTGCGAGCTGCGGGGTAGGCAGGCGGCAGGCTTACACTAGATGGGCAATCCTGCTCTTGAAATTAACACGATGGCAAAGGGCTGGCATTCGCTGCGGTGGCACCTGTAATTTCTGTACTGACCACGTTATGTTAAATGTATTTGTAGAGCACACGGACGCTAGGCTTCTTGGAGCTGAAGAAGTAACACAAAATGTTTATAAAAAATAAAAATTTAAAAAAGATTACAGGTTGGAAAGCCAAGTTTTGATGGTTCTCCTGAACTGGACCTGCACGGGTTCTGGTGTTTGGTGGCAGTAAGGGAGTTCCAATGTTAGTGTGATGCAACCGAGGAAGCGCCGTCTGTCCTGGTGCAAGGCGCTATCAGTAGGAACTGGTTGCAAGAACCAAGACTCCTGTTCGGTAGATGGACTGAGAACTCAGAGGTTAGAAAGGTGGGGCTGCATGGGTACAGAGACTTGAGAGGGCTTTAGAGGGTCCCCTAGAATGAACGGGCAGCCAATCCTCTGAAAACTGGTGTTATTCTGTCCTGTCTAACGGATATAAAGCGCTCTGCAGCACTTTTTTAAAATTAGTTTTTAGGGGCCGCTATATATGTACCATTGGGGTACCAGGGGCTGGACTGAATCAAGGCTTTGACGGCTCTATGCCAGTTGATGAAAATATATGGTAGAAGTTTCTGAAGAATTTTCTATTGGCTAACTCGTCACCAGGGCTGTTCAGATACCTGGGTCTAAACCAGATTCACTCGAATTATGCAGCAGGGCGCACCAAATTATGCGCTATGAAAAGGCAAATTATGTGGCAAAATGCAGCACAATTTTTGACCGTATTATTTCATTATTTTGTCATTTTTAGACATGGTAATAGTATATGGGCAAACAATTCATCTCATAAGTACCAGTTTAACAACCAAATACATAAATAAGCAATTGAGAAATGACCAATTAAACTTTGTGAAGGGCCTTCCACTGGACGCGAACACGTCGCCACATTTTTAGTAACTTTTGATCCTTTACAGCTAGAAACAATCTTTTTTTGTTATAATCTGCAGATTATGCAGCAAATGATAGATGTAAAGCCAGTCACCAGCCCGCTGTATGACTCAACAGTACATTTCTAGCCCCCCTTCCTGCCACCAACAATGCATCTGTGTCGTGGTCATGTGGACGCAGTCGCGGCTCCTGGAGGGAGTGCTGCAGGGCGGTGGGGAGGGGCAGGGTGGGGGGTAGTAAACTCCGGCATACGCCCGAACGGAGTTAAGGCACAAGTTACTAACTTGTGTAACGATATATCTGTAAGAGACAGTAGTTAGTGACAGATTCCTTACCTTAGAATATCCCCAGGCGTCAGGCTGGATCCGGAAAGTTTTGCGTAGCAGTACCCCTGCGCGTCGGTAGGCGGCGTCGTGCAGCTCTGCGTCCGTCGTCGGCGTCGTGATCGCCGGGATGACGTCGCGGCCAGTACTTAGACGCCGCCCATGCGCAGTGGCGTCAGTTCTGTACACGACTTTCCGCACCAGAAACGCAGCGCCATGCAAGAAACGGACACTGGTGTCTGAAAACTAGGGCCCTGAAAGGGATGACCTTAACCCTAGAAATCAGTTCGCAGAACGGGGAGGATGGGTGGGGCGGTAAGGAATCTGTCACTAACTCCTGTCTCTTACAGATATATCGTTACACAAGTTAGTAACTTGTGCATCTGAAAGAGACACGTTAGTGACAGATTCCTTACCTTAGAATAGATACCCCAGCAATACCAACCCCGGTGGTGGGTCTGCGAACAAAGATCAGACGAGGAAGTCTCGGAAAACAGAACGGCCAAAAGCCGTCTCTCCGGACTTGGCTGTCAAGGCAGTAATGCTTGGTAAACGTGTGCAGCGAGGCCCACGTAGCTGCCTGACAGATGTCCTGCAATGGGACACCACGTCCTAAAGCCGTGGTGGCGGCTGTCGCCCTGGTGGAATGGGCACGTAGCCCAACAGGAGGCTCCTTCTTAGCCAAAGAATAGCAGGCTTTGATACACAAGACAACCCAGCGGGAGATGGTCCGCTTGTGTACCGCCCGACCTTTTTTGGCGCCCATGTAGCCAACAAAGAGCTGGTCATCCACCCGGAACTGTTGTGTGCGGTTCAGATAGAACGAAATCGCACGTTTTGGGTCCAGACGGTGGAGCCTCTCTTCCTCTCTAGAAGGTGGGCAAAGTGATGGTCTGCCCAATGTGGAAGGCAGTAACCACCTTTGGCAAGAAGGACGGACGCGTCCTAAGAACAACTTTGTCCGGATGGACAGACAGAAAGGGGGGCTTGCAAGAAAGAGCCTGGAGCTCACTCACCCGCCGAGCGGAGGTGATAGCCACCAGAAAGGCTGTCTTTAGAGTGAGAAGACGAAGAGGACAGTTATGGAGAGGCTCAAAGGGAGCGCACATTAAAAGGTAAGAACCAAGTTCAAGTCCCACTGAGGCATCACAAACGGAACAGGAGGGAAAAGGTGTGTAATGCCTTTAAGAAACCTGTTAACAACAGGGGACTTAAAAAGGGAGGGCTGATCAGGAAGCCGGAGGAAGGCCGAGATTGCACAAAGGTAGCCCTTGATGGTACCCAGGGCAGAATCCTGTTGGGCCAGAGAAAGAAGGAACAGTAGAACCTCAGAAAGAGGGGCAGAAAGGGGATTCACAGCCTTTGCTGTGCACCATGCCACAAACTTGTTCCACCTGCAGGCGTATACCACCTTAGTGGAGGGACGCCTGGCTGCCAGAATCACATCACAAACTTCGGGAGGCAAGTCGAAAGGAATCAACTGCCGCCGCTCAATCTCCATGCAAGGAGGTGGAGACTGGACAGGTTCGGGTGTAGGACCGTCCCCTGCTGCTGCGACAGAAGATCCTCCCGAAGAGGCAGACAGATCGGGGGATCGATGCTCATACTGAGTAGCTCGGGATACCAAACTCTTCGAGCCCAGTCCGGAGCCACAAGAATGACTTGGGCCCGGTCGCGCCGAATCTTCTTCAACACTCTGGGTAGAAGTGGTATAGGCAGAAAGGCGTACAACAGACCGCAACTCCACTCGCGACGAAAAGCGTCGCCGAGCGAGTGCCGCCTTGGAAATTCCAACGCGCAGAATTGCTGACATTGCGCGTTCTCTTCGGTAGCGAATAGATCTAACCAAGGCTCTCCCCACTGTAGAAAGAGTCCTTGCGCCACCTCCGAGTGAAGACGCCATTCGTGATCCATCATGCACCTGCGGCTGAGTTCGTCCGCCCTGGCGTTCAGGGAACCTGCCAGGTGTTGAACCATCAGGAATATGCCCTGATGTTCCAGCCATGTCCAGAGACGCAGAGCCTCCTGACAAAGGGTCCACGACCCCACCCCGCCTTGTTTGTTGCAGTACCACATGGCGGTGGTGTTGTCTGTGAACACCTGCACTACCTTCCCTTTGACAGAGGGAAGGAATGCCTTCAGTGCAAGTCGGATCGCCCGGAGCTCCAGAAGGTTAATATGGAGCCGGGACTCCGCCGGAGACCAGAGGCCTCTGATCTCCGCCTCTCCCATGTGACCGCCCCATCCCAGAAGGGACGCATCCGTCACAACCGTGTGCTCTGGCTGGGGAAGGGAGAGGGATCTGCCCGTGACCCATTGCCGGTTCGAGAGCCACCACTGCAACTGTTGTGCAGTTCCCTCCGAGATCTGGACGTAATTGGACAGGTACCCCTGATGCTGCGCCCACTGGAACTTCAGGTCCCACTGCAGAGCCCGCATATGCCATCTGGCATGATCGACCAGCAGGATGCAGGAGGCCATGAGGCCCAGCAGCCTCAGGGTCATCCGTACCGAAACCCAGGATAGAGGCTGAAAGATCGGAATCATAGCCTGAATATCCTGGTCTCTCCGTTCGGGAGGATAGGCCCGAAACTGCGTGGTGTCCAGAACCGCTCCGATGAAAAGGAGCTGTGGAGAAGGAACTAGGTGCGACTTCGGCACATTGATGGAGAACCCCAGCGAGTGCAGGAGTCCGGCCGTAGTCTGGAGGTGGGAGACGACTGCCTGGGACGAGCCCGCCTTCAACAACCAGTCGTCGAGGTAGGAGAAGACTGGAACCCCTGACCAGCGCAGATGAGCTGCGACCACCGCCATCACTTTCGTGAACACCCGAGGGGCGCTGGTAAGGCCAAAGGGAAGCACGGTGAACTGAAAGTGCTCAAGGCCTACCGTGAACCGCAGGTAATGCCAGTGGGCCGGCAGGACGGAGATGTGAAAATATGCGTCCTGCAAGTCCAACGCTACCATCCAGTCTCCAGGGTCGAGGGCAGTCAAGACCTGAGCTAGAGTGAGCATCCTGAACTTCTCCTTCCGGAGGAAGCGATTGACGTTCCGGAGGTCCAAGATAGGACGCATGTCCTCCTTGTCCTTTTTGGGCACCAGAAAGTAGTGGGAATAACAACCACGCCCTACTTCTGGGGTCGGAACGCGCTCGATGGCCCCCTTGGCCAAGAGGGCCGCAACTTCCTGTCGAAGAAGTGCCAAATGGTCCCCCGACATGCGGTGGTGCTGAGGTGGCATGGCTGGAGGGGCAGTCTCGAAGGGGAGGGAGTAGCCCCTTCGGACAATGTCCAAAACCCACCTGTCCGATGTGATAGTGCGCCAGTGGGGAAGGTGATGGCGGACCCTGCCCCCCACTGGCGTGCTGTGGACCGGAAAGGACGGACTAGGAGGGTTTAGAGGCCGCGGACGGGGCGGAGGTGGTGGCCTGACCCGCTCGCTGGTTACCCGACCCGCCTCGGCGGGAGCCACGTCCTCGGCCGCGCGAAGGAGTTTGCTGCGCGGGCCGGTGGCTGGGCAGTGGACGTGACTGGGTGCCCCTTCCGTGGCCACGAAAGGGGCGAAAAGTAGACTGCTGCGGAGGGCGCAAGGCGGAGAGGCCCAAGGACTTGGCCGTAGCCCGCGAGTCTTTAAAGCGCTCCAGCGCGCTGTCTGCCTTATTGCCAAAAAGACGGATACCATCAAAGGGCATGTCCATAAGGGTGTTTTGGACATCGCCCGAGAAACCAGTGGTCCTCAGCCAGGCGTGACGGCGAAGCGCCACTGTCGTAGCAATCGATCTGCCTAGCGAGTCAGCGGTATCAAGGCCACATCTGATGGTGAACTTCGCTGCGTCTCTCCCTTCCGCAACAGCACGGGAGAGAAGTGCCTGGACCTCCTCAGGACACTTGGGCAGCACTTGCGCCACCGAATCCCACAGAGAGTGGGAGTAACGGCCCAAAAGGCAAGCGGTGTTCACGGACCGCAAGCCAGCACTGGAGGAAGAAAAAACCTTCTTCCCAAATTGGTCCAGTTTTTTGGATTCCCTATCCGGTGGAGCGGTAGGGAAGGCGCTCTGGGAGGCAGAGGCTTGGACAACCGAGCTCTCTGGAGTGGGATGTTGGGAGAGAAACAGAGAGTCGCCCGGGGCCGGGCGATGGCGTCTGTCTACGTTCCGGTCCACAGGAGCCCCTGTGGTGGGCCTGGACCAGGTGCCCAAAAGAACGTCCGAAAGTGCGTCGTTGAACGGCAGCAGTGGCTCCGAAGAGGTAGCCGCCGGCTGAAGCACTTCCCTCAGGAGGTTAGTCCTGACAGCCACCGTAGGGAGCTCGAGGCGCAGGGCATCAGCCGCCCTACGCAACACCGTTGCATAACTTGCTCCCTCCTCCGTAGCCACGGAAGGAGGAGACAGCATGCCAAGGTCAGGAGAGGTGTCCAGACCACTGGCATCCCCCAGTTCCTCAGCCCAGTCCTGATAAGGCTCACATTGAGCTGTGAGAGGGTCTTCCGACCCCTCCCAGTCCGCCTCGTCCTCCAAAACAGGTGAAAAGTAAGGAGGAGGGACACAAGGAACAAAAGGTTCCATCGGCGTTGGAATCAGCGTCGAGCGATGTCGATCCGGCTCCGTGTCCGGTGCCGGGGAGAACCTGGGGACTGCGCCATCCGGGGCCTCGGACGGCGCCGTGAACGGTACCGGTGAGGTCGGCGCCGGTGGAGGTGTCGTTAGGTCAACCGGCGTCGACCGGGATCCAGGCCTGGATCCAAGGGGGTCCTGCAGGGCCGGAGCCGCCGGAGACACCGGGGCCGGAGCCGCCGGTGGTGGTGCAGAGGGAGGACCCCCACTGGGGCCCGCGGGGCCCGAAGGCGCACCGGGGGAACCCTTAGGCCCGAAGAGGCGGGCCATGGCCGACAGGAACTCCTGTATCTTGGCCGGATTCGACGTCGGACCTGGAACAGGCGGGTAGGCCGGCGTCGGCTGCGCGGGCACCCCCGGAGCCGCGGGGGCGGCACCGTGTGGACCCTCGGCCGGGTCGTGAGACCGGCGAGGGAGGTCTTAGAGCGACACTTCTAGACCTCTTGTGCTTCGCCTTACCTGAGGACGAAGACTTTGACCCCGACGAATGACGATGGCTCCAGCGACCGGCCCCTCGACCTATCACGGGACCGGGACCTCGAGCGGCGCGGAGCCGAGTGCCGGGCCTCGAGGAGCTTTCGAGACCGCTCTCGCAAAGCCTTTGGAGCGAGGGACCGACACTCGGGGCACGACTGGGGGTCGTGGCCGCGCCCCAGGCAGGAGACACTCACGGTGCGGATCCGTAATCGACATCATGCGATTACAGACCGCGCATGGCTTGAAGCCGGGCATCCCTACTGACACCTTTGGAGTCGAAACGACTCGAAAAACTTGGACAAAAAGTCTCAAAAATATTCAGTCAAAAAATGACTGGGGCACTGCTCAATCCGGATCTGCGCTTACTGGCGCGGAAAAAGAAAGAACTGACGCCAGCGCGCATGGGCGGCGTCTAAGTACTGGCCGCGACGTCATCCCGGCGATCACGATGCCTACGACGGACACGGAGCCGCACGACGCCGCCTACCGACATGCAGGGGTACTGCTACGCAAAACTTTCCGGATCCAGCCTGACGCCTGGGGATATTCTAAGGTAAGGAATCTGTCACTAACGTGTCTCTTTGAGATTACATAAATAAATAAATAAAACGAATTACATTGCGTGCGCTGCAACGCCAAATGGCGATGCGGCGCGCGCAATGTAATTCGTTTGATTTATTTATTTATGTACTTAACTCAGTTCGGCCGTATGCCGGAGTTTACTACCCCCCACCCTGCCTCTCTCCCGCCCCACCACACTCCCTCCAGGAGCCGCAACTGTGTGGACGTGAATCTACGGTCATAATATATACCATAACACCAAGGCTGTACGTCCGTTGTCTGAGCCTGTAAATTGTGCAACTGGAGGAGTAGCTCAGCTGTCTCAGCCTGCAAGAGCGACCTACTCTGAGGTATAGTTCTGCTTCCCAAGGCCTGTGATTGTGAGATCAGTGTCACCCCAGTTTCCCCCTGCGCCCCTTTCACGTCGATCCTCAGTCACACAAAAGATCTATTAGAAAGAGGCAGGATCAGACCCCGTAGGAAGTGGAAGTTGGAGCCTTTGTACATTTTCAGAACTATAGAGAAATGCACAGAATTTCAGAAGCAGCTCCTCAGTTGGAGCGGAGGAGCTTCGCCCCACTTAAATTACCCCCAAAGCCCCAGAGGTGAAAAATGTAAGTGTAATTCATTACCATTTTATTTTTCATCCCCTGTCCCGAACAGAGAGTCAGGACGAAGCGGGGCCTGCTGAGTGACAGCAGCAGGGAGGAGGGTGGGCCGTATGTGCACTGTTTAAATTGCGCATATCTTTTTGGCCAGCCGTCTTGCAACGGCCACCCACACATGCGCACTTTAAACGTCTCTAACTTAGGGGTTAGAGCAAGTGCAGACCTCTAGAGCGCTGTGGAGCGCAGAGTGAGGCCGCTTCCTCCAATCAGGGCGCTGCTCTCATGCAGCATGGGTCAGCACCAGGATTGGTCAAGAAGTTTCCTGGTGGCCGGGCTATAGTTGAAGAAAGAAGAGGTCCGGTGCCGAGGACTTGGTAAGTGTTTAATTTTCTTTATGTTTCTTATTTTATTTGCGCACTGTCGTGCGCCCCCTCCCCCCCCCCCAGCCCCCAGATGCCAGGCACCACTAGGTATCACCTCAAGCATTCAAAGGCAGCACTCAAAAAACACTTCCTAAATAATCGTCCGAAAAACAAATACCTAAAAAAGGATCATTTCCAAAGTGTTTGATCCCAAAATTAGCTGAATGAGAGAGTGAAGGAGACTAAAAGAGCGTGAAAGGGGTTAAAGGCTAGAGTGTAAATCTACTGGGATTAAGGGTATGGATTAGGGGTGAAAAGAATAGAGTGTAAATTACACAGTTTGAGATTAAGGGTTTAAAATCAAGAATATAGGGTTAAGGGGTTGTGGTACTGTGTTAAGGGTTTGGGGTATAGTGGTAAAGAGCATACTGTTACAGGGATACGGTGTATGGTTAGAGCTGAAGTCATACTATATAGGATCAGTGGCATAGGTTTGAGGGTACAGAGTTAAGTATTTAGAAATAAGGATAATGGTTTGGGGTACAGGTTTATGGGTTTGATGCTACATCGTTAATGGTACAGTGTTCAGGGATTGGGACTTGAGAAGTTGAGGTGACAAGATTTAAACCTACAATAGCATTTGTTTAGGGAAACAGCTGGAAATGTCTTTAATTTTAGGTTTGTTAATAGGTATCCGTGTTGCTTCTCACAGTAACACTGCGCTTAAACCATTCCAATTTAACATGCTTCAAATTCAGAGTGATGCGATTAGAAATATTAAGAACACACTGATGCTGCTTCTCAGTAAAAAAAAAAAAAAAAATACATTAACAAGGTAGAACCTCGAATTTTATACCCAAAGTTCCTAAATTAGCTTTTTATTAATTTTTGTGCCGTAAACTGCAATTAATAATTTGTTTCTGTTGGGATTAGGGGTCTTCCCAAGGCCTTCTTATTTTTGGGGGGAGGGGGCTTTCAAGTGGGCTGTTTGCAGTGCGCCTGTTTCAATTTACACCCCCGGCCCTGGAAAGGAGTGAGAATGGACCCCCTCCTGTGGCTGGATCTGCTGTACGCCTGGGCAAAATTTAAATTATGCTGACGAAATTCACAAATCTTGCATTGCATGAAATTTTACCATGTGCAATTTTTCCCCTGCTGGGGGCAAGTTTTATGCAGGAAATATCTTGGCAACACATTTTGTTCTCGAATCAGCTTCTTGTTTGTAGCTCATTTGTATTTTCTTTTTTACACTAAAAAAATCACAATATTTGCGACCTAATTAATGTTTAACCTTGCGCGTTAAAGTTGCATAGTAAAGTGACTGCAAATAACGAAAAAACAGTTGAAAAGAACACACACGCACTGGCCCAGACCCTACGCCAGGCTGCTGAATTAATTGGGCGCTGGCGGGAGCAGGTAAATTCTGCACTTAAAACGGCGGCGCTTCGGCCCTCGAGGCGCCTCTCCTTTGATAAACTGCAGTTCACGAACCCTTGTTTTTTGTGTAAAATAAGACGGCTGCACAAACCAGGCTCGAGGCCTTGATTTCCGCTCGCGCTGTGTGCTTAGATAAACCCCTGCTCCCCAAAGGATACATTATTTGCTTATTTGAGGCTCCCGTCCTAAGCAGGGCTCCCAGAGCCCCCCCCAGTCTGCTCACGCCGCCCCCTCGGGTGTCTGAAGGGAGGCAGAACGGCGGTCCATCCCCACAGTCGGTGCCTTTTGAAAGTCAAACCCCCACCCCCCTCCCGTATGATGGAGGATAAGGGGGTACGTGAGGACAGGGAGGGTAATGGGGTACGTGAGGACGGAGAGGGTAATGGGGTATTTGAGGACTGGGAGTGTAAGGGGGTACGTGAGGGCGGGGAGTGTAAGGGGGTACGTGAGGGCGGGGAGTGTAAGGGGGTACGTGAGGGCGGGGAGTGTAAGGGGGTACGTGAGGGCGGGGAGTGTAAGGGGGTACGTGAGGGCGGGGAGTGTAAGGGGGTACGTGAGGGCGGGGAGTGTAAGGGGGTACGTGAGGGCGGGGAGTGTAAGGGGGTATGTGAGGGCGGGGAGTGTAAGGGGGTACGTGAGGGCGGGGCGGAGTAAGGCAGTACGTGAGCACAATGAGGGTAAGGGGTACATGTGGACAGGGAGGATAAGGAGGTACGTGAGGACGGAGAGGGGTCCGTGAGGACAGAGGGAAAGGGGGTATGTGAGGATAGGGAGGGTAAAGGAGCATGTGAGGACAGGGAGGGTAAGGGGGTACGTGAGGTCAGGGAGGGTAAGGGGGTGCGTGAGGTCAAGGAAGGCAAGGGGGTACGTGAGGACGATAAGGGAGTGAGGACGGAGAGGGTAAGGGGGTACATGAGGATGGGGAGTGTACAGGCGTACGCAAGGACAGGGAGGGTAAGTTAAGACAGAGGGTAAGGGGGCAGGTACGTGGGGATGGGGAGGATAACGGGTATGTGGAGTGGGGTGGGTAAGGAGGTACAGGGGATGGGGTGGATAAGGGGTAAGTGAGGACGGGGAGGGTAAGGGGTACGTGAGGATGGGGAGGGTAAGCGGTATGTAAGGACGGGTAGGGGGTACGTGAGGACGGGGACGGTAGGGGGTACGTGAGGATGGGGAGGGTAAGCGGTATGTAAGGACGGGTAGGGGGTACGTGAGGACGGGGACGGTAGGGGGTACGCGGGGACGGTAGGGGGTACGCGAGGACAGGGAGGGTAAGGGGTCCATGAGGATGGAGAGGAAAGGGGGTACGTGAGGACAGAGAGGGAAAGGGGGTACGTGAGGACAGAGAGGGAAAGGGGGTACGTGAGGACAGAGGGAAAGGGGGTACGTGAAGACAGAGGGAAAGGGGGTACGTGAAGACAGGGAGGGTAAAGGAGCATGTGAGGACAGGGAGTGTAAAGGGGTACGTGAGGTCAGGTAAGGCAAAGGGGTACGTGAGGAGGATGAGGACAGAGGGTAAGGTAATACGTGAGGACGGGGAGGGTACAGGCGTATGTGAGAAAAGGGAGAGTAAGCGGTATGGGAGGACGAGGAAGGTAAGTTAAGACTGAGAGGGTAAGGGGATGGGTACGTGGGGATGGGGAGGGTAAAGGGGTACGTGGGGTGGGGAGGGTAAAGGGGTACGTGGGGTGGGGAGGGTAAAGGGGTACGTGGGACGGGGAGGGTAATGGGTCAATGAGGATGGGGAGGATATGGGGTGAGTGAGGACGCGGAGGGTAAGGGGTAAGTGAGGACGGGGAGGGTAAGGAGTACGTGAGGACGGGGAGGGTAAGGAGTACGTGAGGACGGGGAGGGTAAGGAGTACGTGAGGACGGGGAGGGTAAGGAGTACGTGAGGACAAAGAGGGTAAGGGGTAGGTAAGGACGGGAGGGTAAGGGGGTACGTGAGGACGGGAGGGTAAGGGGGTACGTGAGGACAGGGAGTGTAAGGGTACATGAGGATGGGGAGGGTAAGGGGGTATGTAAGGACGGGAGGGTAAGGGGGTACGTGAGGACAGGGAGTGTAAGGGTACGTGAGGATGGGGAGGGTAAGGGGGTATGTGAGGACGGGGAGGGTACGGGGGTACGTGAGGACGGGGAGGGTAAGGGGGTACGTGAGGACGGGGAGGGTAAGGGGGGACAGGGAGGGTAAGGGAGGACAGGGAGGGTAAGAGAGGGCAGGGAGGGTAAGGGTTACGTGAGGATGGGCAGGGTAAGGGGTATGTGAGGACGGGGACGGTAAGGGATACGGGAGGACGTAGAGGGTAAGGGGATACGTGAGGACGGAGAGGGTAAGGGGATACGTGGGGTGGAGAGAGTAAGGGGATATATGATGACGGGGTAAGTGAGGATGGAGAGAGTAAGGGGGTACGTGAAGCTGGGGAGGGTAAGGGGGAACGTGAGGACGAGGAGGGTAAGGGGGTATGTAAGGGCAGGGAAGGTAAGGGGGTACGTGAGGATGGGAAGGGTAAGGGGGTACGTGAGGATGGGCAGGGTAAGGGGTATGTGAGGACGGGCAGGGTAAGGGGTATGTGAGGGGTATGTGAGGACGGGGACGGTAAGGGATACGTGAGGACGGAGAGGGTAAGGGGATACGTGAGGGTGGAGAGAGTAAGGGGATATATGATGACGGGGTAAGTGAGGATGGAGAGAGTAAGGGGGTACGTGAAGCTGGGGAGGGTAAGGGGGAACGTGAGGACGAGGAGGGTAAGGGGGTATGTAAGGGCAGGGAAGGTAAGGGGGTACGTGAGGATGGGAAGGGTAAGGGGGTACGTGAGGATGGGAAGGGTAAGGGGGTACGTGAGGATGGGAAGGGTAAGGGGGTACGAGAGGATGGGAAGGGTAAGGGGGTACGTGAGGATGGACAGGGAGGTTAAGGGGGTATGTGAGGACAGAGAGGTTAAGGGGGTATGTGAGGACAGGGAGGTTAAGGGGGTATGCGAGTACAGTGAGTGTAAGGGGGAGCGTGAGGATGGAGAGGGTGAGGATGTACACGTGGATGGAGAGGGTGATGGGGTGCGCGAGGACGAAGAGGGTGAGGGGGTGCCCGAGGACGAAGAGGGTAAAGGGGTGCGCGAGGACGGAGGCGGCGAGGCTTACCTGGCATATGCAGATTGAAGGCCAGCAGCACGTTGACGAAGAGGTCGGGGAGCTGGTCTGTGGTATCCGAAGGTAAGCCGTCCTCAACCACATCCAGCAGGAACTGGATGAAATGGGAGTTCAGGTGCTCTGTCCCCGCAGAGGAAGAAAGCAAAGGTTACTCTGGTCCGTCCAACAAGTGCACAAGGTCACACACGAGCACTCTCATCATACCACATCTTGTCTACAATCATCACCAGCGGTTATCAACAGTGACAGGGATTCATTTCTGGGTGCACTGTATTTACAAATCAGGAGTAACAAAAATATGGAGTTATTTATACCGTTATCAATAATCTCGAGCACGTAAACAAATGATGAAGGGGTAATGTGCCTGGGTCCGGGAGGGGAGGAAGAGGAGCTTCCTTCGGGGCAGGTGGAAAAGGGGCAATGTGCCTGGGTCCGGAGGGTGGGGTGGAAGGAGGAGGAGCTTTCATCAGGGGCAGGTGGAGAAGGGGCAATGTGCCTGGGTCCGGAGGGTGGGGTGGACGGAGGAGGAGCTTTCATCAGGGGCAGGTGGAGAAGGGGCAATGTGCCTGTGTTCGGGGGTGGGGGGGATAGGAGGTGGAGGAGCTTCCTTCAGGGGCAGGTGGAGAAGGAGTAATGAGCCTGGGCCCGGGAGGGGAGGAAGAGGAGCTTTATTCAGGGTCAGGTGGAGAAGGGGCAATGTGCCTGGGTCCGGGGGATGAAGGGGGAGCCTCCTTCAGGGTAGGTGAGAAGCGGCAATGTGCCTGGGAGGGGAGGAAGAGTAGCTTCCTTCAGGGGCAGGTGAGAAGCGGCAATGTGCCTGGGTCCAGGAGGGGAGGAAGAGGAGCTTCATTCATCGGGAGGTGGAGAAGGGGCAATGTGCCTGGCTTCAGTGGGGGAGGAAGAGGAGCTTTCAGGGTCAGGTGGAGAAGGGGCAATGTGCCTGGGAGGGGAGGAAGAGGAGCTTCCTTCAGGGGCAAGTGGAGAAGGGGCAATGGGCCTGGGAGGGGAGGAAGAGGAGCTTCCTTCAGGGTCAGGTGGAGAAGGGGCAATGTGCCTGGCTTCAGCGGGGGAGGAAGAGGAGCTTTATTCAGGGTCAGGTGGAGAAGGGGCAATGTGCCTGGGAGGGGAGGAAGAGGAGCTTTATTCAGGGGCAGGTGGAGAAGGGACAATGGGCCTGGGAGGGGATGAAGAGGAGCTTCCTTCAGGGTCAGGTGGAGAAGGGGCAATGTGCCTGGGCCTGGGAGGAGAGGAAGAGGAGCTTTATTCAGGGTCAGGTGGAGAGGCCTGTGCCTGGGAGGGGAGGAAGAGGAGCTTACTTCAGGGTCAGGTGGAGAAGGGGCAATGTGCCTGGCTTCAGCGGGGGAGGAAGAAGAGCTTTATTCAGGGTCAGGTGGAGAAAGGGCAATGTGCCTGGGAGGGGAGGAAGAGGAGCTTCCTTCAGGGACAGGTGGAGAAGGGGCAGTGTGCCAGTAGGGTAGGAAGAAAGCCTCCAACAAAGAGAAGGGAGTGCAGGGGCAATATGGAAGAAACAGGAAACAAGGAAGAAAGGCATCAACAAGGAGGAGAGGGTGAAGGGACAATATGCCTGGCACCAGGTGGGAAGAAATAAAGATGCTGCAACGAGTGGCAGGTGGAAACGAGGCAATGTGTATGGAAAAAGCCAACAGAGGAGAGCCTCTGACAGCAGTAGGCAGAGAAGGGGCAATGTTCTGGATACCAAGAGGGATGGAGGAGAGCCTTCAACAAGAGTAGGCAGAGAAGGGGCAATGTTTAGGATACCAAGAGCGATGGAGGAGAAGCTCTGAGTGGAGTAGGCAGAGAAGGGGCAATGTTCTGGATACCAAGAGGGAAGGAGAAGAGCCTCTCACAGGAGTAGGCAGCGCAGGGGCAATGTTCCGGATACCAAGCGGGGTGGAGGAGAGGCTCTTGAGTGGAGTAGGCAGAGAAGGGGCAATGTTTCGGATACCAAGCGGGATGGAGGAGAGGCTCTGAGTGGAGCAGGCAGAGAAGGGGCAATGTTCCGGGTACCAAGAGGGATGGAGGAGAGGCTCGGACAGGAGGAGACCGAGAAGGGGCCACGTTATGGGGTATCAGGACAGATGGAAGAAAGAGGAGAGTGCACAGAAAGGACAATGCGCCTGGTACCTCGAGGGGTGGAGGCCAGGATCTGAAGGAACATGCGACACATTAACAGTCCACTTTCAATTTCCGATCTGGATCATTGCCTTTTACCTTGAGCAGCGTTTCACTGTCTATAAGCTAGGTACGCGCTATGTAAATAGTACACACACATACATTTAACAGATGCACACACTTTGGTTCATCTCCTAATCAGGGTGTCTTTCATTTCAATATCCCCTTTCCCCTGACATGCGCCATTAATGTAGTCCCTCAGCATAAGCGGATGTCTGCGTCCAGCAGTCTTTTGTGTACACCCACCGGCTGGTCCTTGCCCACTAAAGGCTTATGAAAACTTAATGCAGTTACTTTGACATAATCTCAAAAAATATAAATGAAATACTTTTGTTCGAAGCCTAAAATTAAAATTGAGGCATGAGATTTTCATTGAAACAAAATATATGAAGTGATTCATAATCATTGCAGATCACTGCATTAGACACCCTTGCATCACAGATATACTTGCTAGGTTAAATCATGAAAGCTCAACCTTGTGACAAAAGAAATCCAAGTTTACAGTACAAACAGAAAATATGAGTTTCCAGGTACTTACCGTAGTGGTGGTAGGGCAGCGGCTCGCCCATCGAGAAGGTCATTGCGAGCACCAAGGCCGAGTAGCACATCTTCTGATGTTCTGTAAGAGGAACACAAACAAAGACCAAGGCATGACAAAGTGCACTAGAGAAGCGAGTGTCAGTCCTAGGCATGGAGCAG
This sequence comes from Calotriton arnoldi, assembly GCA_963921515.1. Classification (NCBI taxonomy): domain Eukaryota; kingdom Metazoa; phylum Chordata; class Amphibia; order Caudata; family Salamandridae; genus Calotriton; species Calotriton arnoldi. The sequence continues at coordinate 8,205,570 of CAWUFW010000008.1, forward strand.
GAAGGGTACTTTTGTCATGGTGTAAACAAACAAAAACAAGTCCTGTGGACTTCATCAGAGCCTAGATTTAAAGACTATGTAGACATAGTATTTGCTTTTAACAATATTTGTTTCCGGAAAATGCTATGAACGCTGTATTCGTTATTTAACAGGACTATCACCAAATTAACCAAGCAAGCTTCTAAGAGGAGGAGAACTCATTCAAGACAACCAAGCACTGCATCCCGCCCACACCAGAACCCCACGTAGAAGGTAACAAAGTGATCAATAGTGTATCACAAAGAGGACAAGATCAATGCATACAACAACCACTCAAGTACAGGCAACCACAACCAGACCACTCCGCAGTGCACTAAAGTGTTCCAACCTCAACTCCCTCACCATCGCTAACCTCTCAAAACTAGTCAACTCCTTAAGATTACGGCCTGTGAAGACATCAATCCACCGAACCCCCTCAATGCCTCCCTCACCCAAGGGACTCTCATTCCCGGACAGGACTGGATGCGAGGCGTGGCACAGAACTAGGGTGAGGGATTGGACGGAGACAGACAACGGCATGTGCCTCGTCTGCTCTCCTGTCCCATCCCTCATCGGACATCCACACCAACACAAGGCTGTGCACAAAGCTAGTCAAATGTTCCTGCTCCCTCAAACACTTCCTCATCGCTCATCTCTAGGAGGACCTTAACACACTTACACCAATCTCTGACCACCCCCCCCCTACACACGTCAGCATCTGGCTGAAGCTTGAATCAATCTACTTCCTTTCCACTATCTATATATGGGAAAAACATGCCTAAGTTGGTTTCACAGGATGAGGCGAGACCAGCTCTACTAGCCTGGCACCAGCTGGCTGGCATAGTCAGGGTGAAGTACCCAGAATTTCTATGGTGCGTACACTTTTCTGATGGGCAACGTCACATGCATGATTTCTACTTTGGCAAACGCATCCTGTGAGTTCTATTTTTTTCTTTTTAATTGCAAACGCATCCTGGGAGTTCTATTTTTTTCTTTGGAATTGTATTGGTGACAAGGCCTTACTGGCCCTCGAAGGAGGGGCAGAGTAACTTGTGAAATATCCCTACAGAAATGCATGTAAAACCTATTGCCTTTTTATGGTCTGGCTTGACAGCGCAGCACCAGACAATTATGTGAGAATCACCAGGAAAGGGGCTTTGACTGTGCTCACATGTTTGGAGCCAGGAGAACATGTTTTTTTTTTTTTTTATAGCAGAAATGGTGTTCTTCTACAAAAGAAAGGGCTTGCCCTCCACGCAGCTGTGATCATTACGTTTATTCATCCGTCTGCCTAAGCTTGACCTTTCAGGGGCACACATGACATTGCAATGATATTTAAGTGTCTTAGATAGCTAGATAATTCATGCTGCTTTTCTCTGGCAGCAGAACAGATGGGAGGAGGCAGTCATTAAGCTACATGGATTTTTATGTCTGGCTTGACAGTGCGACTGTCTCCTGGTCTTTAAACCTACACCAAAATTATTCTACAGTTCTTTGATTCCACACAAATACATATCCATTCATCCATTTCCATGCTATTTACTTCACATTGCATACAACATTCCTTGAAGACTAGGCCTATTGGCATTGCCAATGCTTGTCTTCAACTGCTCTGTGGAATTCAGCCTGTGCAGCAGCAACCAGAGGGCAGTGAAAGACGGTAAGAAACCAGCCTGGACTGAAGAAAAACAGAGGTTGAAGTAGCCAAGACAAATGTATGCACAGAACCTTGTAGGTTGGATATGATTCGGTGTGCTCTAACGGTATAAAGATCTGTTTGCGGAAGGACTAGGATTGTGAGGAGGAGTCTGGAAGACCACTATTCCTCAGAATGAGTTAAGCATTCTAAGTGACCACAGTGAATGGGATGGAAAAGCTTTGTTAAGACCGAAATGGTCATCGAAAGGCTGCTATGGCAGTAGACGTCGGGACTTTTGGGTAACTATTATTGCCAGGGATTGGCCGCGATTTGAGGTTTTGCTGGAGCAATCCATGGTTTTGCAGGCGATGCTTAGGAAGGAGATTCTGGATAGGGTGGTTAAAATAATCGGGTTAGGCAGCTGTCCAGCTTCGAAAATAGCGAGGAAATGGGGCAGACTCTCTCCTTCAGAATAAAGGAGAGGTCGAATGCTAATCTTATTCTGAAGATTAGGGACGAGAAGGGTAAGCTGGTGGTTGACCCTACCGCTATTAGGGATGTCTTTAGGCGGTTCTATCAAACCCTCTATCGGGAAGACTGTCACATCTGCTGATGTAATTCTTCAATCCGCTGGGCAGCACTTTCGAAATAAATTAGGTCTTGGGGAAAGGTTGCCGCTGGAGGCCCCCATAACGTTATTGGAAGTTGAAACTGCTATTGGAGCTCGAGCTACAGGGAAGGCCTCAGGCCCCGACAAGATCCCGGTAGAATTTTATGCTACCTTTATTCATATTTTTGCTCCAATCCTTAGGAGTCTTTTCAATACGTAGGAAGATTCTGGTTGGGTTCCGGAATCATGGGGTAAGACCAATATAGCAATTTTCCCTAATAAAGGGAAGGATCCCACTTTTTGTGGGTTATACCGTACTGCATTTCTTTAATAAATGTGGATTCAAATATTTATACACAAATCATCTGAGCTAATCATCTGTCTGCTGTCATTACGAGTTTAGATGTCAACCAACATGATTCCAGGTCGTGACACAATATCCCACGTTAACACGGCTATAACAGCTCTGGAGACGGCCTTCGTTTTGGGGGAACCGGGTCGGCATGATCTTTCTTGATGCCAAGAAGGCCTTTGAGCAGGTCTCCTGGCCCTTACTTTAGGGAGGTCACAGAGACCGCTGGTCTAGACTTAGTTTTTATCTCCAGAGTTCGACATCTCTATAGGGGGTTTAAAGCAAGGATTTGTGGTTCTGGTTCTCTTTCCGATACCATTACCACTTCGAGGCACCCTGTGGGGTGCCCTCTTTCTCCTCAGCTATTTGCTTTATATATCAAGCCCTTTATTCAATATCTGAGGAGATCTGGCCTCTGAGGGTGCATCATCTTGAGGTAAAGGTTTTGGCATATGCCGATGATTTGGTGGTTCTAACTCCCACCCCGATCAAAGGCTTAGAGGTAGTGGTTACTAAGGCCCAAGTATTCGGGCTAGTATCTGGCTATAAGATCAACTCGGATAAGACAAGTTTTATCTAACATCATTCCTCCTGGCTGTGACAAGATATAGGTTCAGCCGGTCGTTTATTTAGGTGCTACCCTATCACTTCAGGTGGGGGACATTCTGGAGGACAATTATGGGAAGCTGTATCAACATTCGGCAAGTATTTTTGTCAAATGGAATAGTCTTCATTTAGGGTTGATGGGTCCTTGTAATCGTATAAAAATGATTATTCTCCTGGGGTATCTTTATTTTAATTTGCTGTATGCCGATCTTTCTGCCAGGCATCATCTTTAGCAGGGTGGGGGCTCTTTGGCAGAGGTTCATCTAGAGTTACCGAAAACTTTGTTGCAAGAATCATTTTCTTGAACAGCCTAAGAAGCATGGCGGGGTCTCTCTTCGAGTGCTGTGCTTTTTCTTTTTTTCTTCTTTCTTTGCACAACTTCACCTGGTTCTGGGATGGGGGCGTGGCACCAAGGGGGCATGTTCGCTGACTTTATGCCTTTGGGGGACTCAGTAGCTCCGTGTCTTGGGATTATCAACACTATGTATTTCAAAAGGACCCAATTTAAGACCTTGAAGGTTTTTCACTCTATTTGGTGCTATTTAAAGCGAATATTTGGTGAGCTTGTCCCCTTTAACCAGCGAACTTATCTGGGCTAGAAACCTAACTGGCCCTCCTGTGTACATGATGGTTATCATGAGAGCTGGGCGAAGGCAAGACTCTGCACCCTGGGTCAACGTTTTGGGGACGGGGTCCTTTCTTCTTTTGAAAATCTGCTGCAGCAGTGCTCTCTTCCACATACCAGCTTTTAAAAGTATCTCCAAGGCTGACATTTTATACCTAGAGTCGATGACCATGAGTTACGGTGTCCGCATAATATTCTGCTGGACATGATAGTGAAAGCTCCAGTAAAAAGACATATTGGTTTAGTTTTTAAACTCATTTATCTGTATGACCGGGATCCATTCCAGATCAGGGACATTAAATGGAGCTGAGCCATCAACACAGAAGTTACTGCGGCTGAGATCGGATGTAGAATGTGCTGGCACAAATGGTTCTTAATGCCTCTCAGGTTAAGGTGCACCATTTTAGACCTGTTAACGATTTTTACTATACCCACATTGTCTATGCTATGAAGCTTCGGGCGGATGACTGTTGATTGCACTGTGGTCGGGAGGGTGCGGACACCATCCAGATTTTTGCTTCTTGCCCAATTTTGTGCTTGTATTGGGGTATTGTTTAGGGCAAAATTAATAGTATTTTAAACCTCTGTATTGTGGCCGAGCCGAAAATGATTATTCTCCGCCCCTCGCTGGATATCCCTTCTCATCTTTCCGGTCTGTACTTTTTTGCAATTTCTCTTGCAAGGTTGGTGGTGGCACAGTTCTGGTCATCTAGCGTAACTCCCGATCCTTGGAATTGGTGGCAGGAATTTTTGAACATCGGTATGTTGGAGATGACTTTGGTCGAGAACGCACCACATCGATTGAGGCTAGGGAGGGTTTAGGGATCCAATGCGGCTCTGGATGACTGACGTACTTGCTGGCCAGGACACTTCAGATCAGGCTGCCAATTTGGTTCATAGCCATGCTGCTCCCTCTCAGTGTATAATGTACTAATGTTTATATGAAAAATAATTTCATTTGTGTCTTATCTTGGGGTTTTGTTTGCCTGCTTGGAAAGTTTCTCTCCTCGATGCTGGGGTCTTCATGTGCCATTTTTTCATTCATTAGTGAAGAAAAAAAAAAAAGACCATTATATTCAAAAAGTAGACACACTGTGGTTGAGTGATGGAACCAGTCTTTGGCATCTCACAGCTATGATGTGCGTTGAGGTTCCAGCGTAATCATATGGAAGAGAGTGAAGAACTGCACAGTTGGAATCATCTCCTTCAAATCACATGTATTCGAATGTCCGGCTACCAAGAACCTTTTAAGCGCCTGACCTTGAGTTCTGTCTGGTAGATGGAATGATAAACTATGCAGAGTACCTTAAAATGGACTCTGGCCGAGTTCGGACGCCAATGTCGATCAAATAAAGGTGCTTGAAGTTATTAAACTCCAAGACAATCAGTTTGTACACGCTTCCAAAGCGTCTATTAACACTATGTGTTTCCATGCCTTTCCCTCAAGTCTGTCATTCATTCAGCCCCCTCACAACATTCTAAACAGGTTTCCAAATGGGACATTCTAAATGTACAGTAGAAGAAGGGGGTGAGGAGGGACAGAAGGAAGGATGGATAACTCGAATTAACATCTATTCAAACAGTAATAAAGGGCCATTACTGAGGTACCTTTTAAGTCAATCCAACATTTTTGTCAATTGAACAATGTTTGTTGATGGGCAACAATGCAAATGCTACTAGAAATGGGGCTGTATTCGGATGTAAGAATTATTTTTAAGTCAGGATTTTGAATTGCAAGTATCTTATATGCCACTGCTACTTCGGGGCTACTTCACAGTATACATCAAGCACATCTAGTAATCATTCTATAAGATACCTTATTTTTCAGAATTGATCAACAGCTAAAACATGGAACGAACAATAATCAACAGCTCCGCCTTGTAACAGACTAGTAGACATGGAAACGCATTGAAACGCTAGTCTCGCCACCTTGTCTCTCGTGATGTGGGGACAAGAAGGGGCAGTAGGGAAAAGCACATTTCTAATTTTAGGCATCTTGCAAAAGACGATATGAAGCTGAATTAGACAAAAATGTAATTTAAATGACGTTTATCTAGTTTTGACCTGTGCTCACTACTAGTTGATGAAGGAAAAGTGTCACAGGAGGAGAGAGCCATCACCACCATCTTAGACGATGTGGGATGGACCACGAAAGGGCCGGTGTCAGTGACCTTGTCCAACAGGACATCTCTTCTTCTGACATGGCTGAGTTGCTGAAAACTCCTCAGTAAACTCCAGAATATCTATACCAGCAAAAGTTACTTTTTGATGATATAGATATATATATATATATATATACACACACATATAAAAACTGTCAGAGGAGAATGTGGAGTGTGACAAGGACCTGGTATATCAGCTGCTTTCATCATTAACATGAGCTCTCTGATGGTACGACTGTTTTCAACGGGCGTCGCTGCAATGACTAAGCGGACAATATTCGAGTCATGTTGAAGATTTTTCCATCAACTTCAGGACATAGAACGGCGGCTCCTCCGCTAAGGCGGAGGAGTGGCGCCCCACTGCCTCTAAGCACATCAAAAAAGGAAAAATAAAATGATAATAACGAGATGTTCTCATTATATTTTTATGTGCTGGGGCAGTTTTGTAGGGCGGGGCTAGGCTGCGCAGGGGGGAGGAGTGGTGGCACCCTCCTAAGTGTACATTAATTTTCTCCACCCAGGCTGCATTACAGCCTGGGTGGAGAAGATGTCCAGGCTTCCATTCCCCATCCGAGCACCGAACCACGACGCTCGGACCAATCACAACGCTGCATTGCAGCGTTGCGATTGGTTCAGGGGAGCCTGGGTGCTTACCAATTTATTGGCTTAGAGGAACCTATCCTGCTTCCTGTTCCAATAGAAGCCAGGAAGAGGACGGAAGAGAGGCGGTAGCTGGCCAGCCGGCAGATAAGTGATTCATTTAATTTTTATTTTCCCTTCCCCCTTCCCCTACTGATTTGCGGGAGCAGCTGCGACTGAGAACACAATTCTTCACACCCATATTAGGCACACATCAATGGACCAGAACCGAGTACCAGAAGATGAACTGTAGCAAAACAAAGGTAACAGTGGAATGGAAACCACTCACTCCAAAGGCCTAGGGAAATATGTCCCCAAAACTGGGGGTCCCTCCAATCCATGTAACAGATCGCGGCAGAACAGGCGTCGCAGGTGGGAAAGGTGTGGTGCAGCGGCCACGGTTCGATCCCCGTTGGCAGCTCAGCCCAGCATCATGTGACTGGGCAATAGCTCACTTAATCTCCCCGACGGCCCCCCAGTGCCTTGAGACCATTAGGGGGGATTAGTTTGCGCTTTACAAATACCAGATACATACATACAGATACCGGTTCTTAGGGCTGATTTCTACCACATATGAGAGCAGATAGCCGGGCTGTCACTAGAGGCTGCGGGCAATCAAGGCGGTAACCCTCTTCTGAACTGCACACCAGCAGTGCCTGTGGAGGCATTCCAGAATAAATGGCGAAAAAATTCAAAGGCCACAAAATGCTGTGGTTAAAAAGGGCGGGACCACACAACACCAGCCCCTGAGTCAGAGGCAAGGCCATACAGCTCCCTGGCCTCCAGTGTCTGAACACAACACTGCACATGGCCCACAGTGCTCTTCACGAGCAGGACTTTGACTTTCTCATTTTAAGATTCATAAAGATCTTCTACAACATCTCACTGTCCTAGGTTCGCACTACACAACACATACATGCACTTCACAATCCAGCCGGAACCTTACGACCAAGGAGCAGCAAAATCCTAGTGGTGGTGAATTATGTCCTAAGATAAAAACTACAAAAAGTAATCCAACATACAACAATGTGTTTTGCCCAGTATCACACAGCTTTGTCAAGGAGAGAAGCCGAGATTAGATATCCAGTCTCCTGGTTACACAAGTTGATGACAGTCATGAGAACACATCGCCAATTCTTAAAAAATTAAAAAAAAAAGTTAGAACAGCTGGAGCTTCCCTTTGTAGGCCACACCGGAAACAGGAAGTCCACAATTTATCTAACACTGAACAGAATTAGTAGTGCTACTTTCTCGTTTCTAAGCGCCTGTGTCCCTCGCCCTTTCAGTCCTCACGGCGCCTCCTATCACACCTCATGTGATAAATATAGGAAGATGGTATTTGAAGAACGTCGCCCGCGCCGGTGATTTTAATAAAGTCCCCTCCAAGGCCGCGATCGTCTCCCCGTTTGTGTATAATTAACGAACCGAGCGAAAACATTAATCTCGGCGCCAAAAGGCGAAACTTGTGTCGGTTTTAAAAGGTTAGCGCCTCGTCATGGGCGCCTGGGCTCATGCCGTGTGACACTTACAAATGAGGAGCACACGGCGAGTCACGGGCAGCGCCGCGCACGACACCGCCCCGGCATCGGCCCTGTGCGTGCCTAGGATTGCAAGAGTAGAGGCACGGCAGACTACAGGTGCCCCTCGGGCCACAGCAAACAGCGCCCCCTCCAAAAAACAGAACAGATTTAAAGCTCAACAGGTTAACCCCTTTGGACACACACCTATTTTACGGTACATGAGTAACATGACATCCCTCAGCCAGAGGAATCGTGTGCAACAGACGCGCGCACGCACACACAGACTATAGTTTAGGGAGTCATACTGGGAGTGGAGTGGCGGGGGTCTGAGGGATAAAGGCCAAAAAGTGAAACTAGTGTGCTGCGCTCTCTCTCGTGCGGTGGGGTAAAATATGCTGCCATGTGAGGTGCATGATGCTGTGTGGCATGAAAAGTGCCTTGTGGAAGTGTGGTGTCGTGTGGAAGTGTGGAAGCGTGGTGGTGCCTTGTGGAAGCGTGGTGGTGCCTTGTGGAAGCGTGGTGGTGCCTTGTGGAAGCGTGGTGGTGCCTTGTGGAAGCGTGGTGGTGCCTTGTGGAAGCGTGGTGCCTTGGGGAAGTGTGGTGCCTTGTGGTAAGAAATGGAGCAGTTTTGGAAGACACAGATTACACGGGTGTCAAGTTGTGTCATGATGTTGCATAGTGTGGCATAGTGTGATGTAGTGCAAAGTGTTGTGGAATGTTGAGGTATTTTGTGATTTGGTGAGATGGGACGCATATACCTGCCAACTCAGACGGTGCCACCGTGTGACAAACTATATCGGCTCCCATCACACGGCCTCCCGGTGAGGAGCTGATACCACAAGGTGACAGGGAAAAAGAGCTAACACTACTGTAAACAGTGGTTTTCCAGCTTGTTTTCTGAGGCTTTGAACTGCCGACGTCCATTAAGGGGTGTGAAAACACCCCAGGACATCGGCACCAGCCTCAGCAAGCTTTTGTTTTTTTGGGGAGGAGGGGGCTTGTGGGCGGGGTAGGGTTCAAAAGTGCCTCGCAGGTACTTCTGGGCAGGAGACCCCGCCCCCTCCTCAAAGTGAGATTTAGGTAGGTGGTATGGTGATAAATGTTACATTCTAGTTGGGTGGAAAGTCAGCTGTGCGTTCTAACATGTACTGTGGCTGGGGTTATATGGTGTCGTGTGTGACGTGGCCAAGGACAGTTTGAAGCAGAAGAGCAGGTGAGGGAGAGGTACTGATTACATGGCAGGTCTCATGCACGAAGGGGGGTCGACATTCTTTTGCAGAAGCCACAAGAGGTTCTCCAAAGACCTTATTGCCATTTTTTTGTGCAGTTTTATATAGCGCAAACTCAAACCGAATGTATTGGAGCACTTTTCATGAGCACCAGTTACATTACACAAGGACACATTAATTTTAGGTAGGCACAGGAGATTAAGTGATTGGCCCGAAATCACAGGATGTTGAGCCGACGCCGAGACTCGCACCTGGTTCCGCAGCTCCAAAGTCCGCAGCTCTGACAGTTACGCCACAGAAAAGGTGGGTGGTGCAACAGATGGCTGGTCGCAGACAGGACACAGTATTTGTGCACGTCAGCTGCCACAAACCCACTGTGGTATCACAACCCTGTCTTAAAGTAATTGTGTTAACAAGAGGAAGGTGTGCCCTGAGAGAAGCAGGTTCCAGCCCAGAACGATGCAAAGAACACACCCGCACGGGTGAAGAAAGCAGGCCACATTGTTTATTTAATTTTTGCAATTTTATATAGCGTGGACATGGCCCGAAGGCATCAGAGCGCTTTACTAGAGTAGCATGATACAATGGTACAGCAAGTTACAGTTACAATAATTATGTTCAGACATTTGCATCAGTAGCTGCAACATGGACAAATGCAGCCGTTGGACAAGGGACGTACGTGGTTCAAGCATCGATTAAGATGGTGGGGACACAGTGAAGGTAGTTTGTCTCCTGGATAGAGTACTTGGTTATGATCAAGGGCGATTAGCCCAGGTGTCTGTCAAACAGGAGGAGCTTGAGGCCCTTTTTGAAGGTGGCCATGCAGGCTGTTAGACGAAGGGAGGGAGGTACGGAGTTCCAGATTCTTGTGGCACTACTAGAGAATGACTGGCTCATGTACCATTCTCGACTGAAGTTGGGGGTTCAGGAGCAGGGATTGGGCATTTCTGGAGCCCCTATTTGCTCCAGAGATTTCCAGTTTATCACTTAGATAGGAGGGTGAAGAGGAGTGCAGCGCCCTATGGGTAATGCAGGCGGTTTTGAATTGGGCCCAAGCTTCAATGGGGGACATTGGAGAATTAGAAGGGCCGTGAAAACGTGGTCACATTTCTTGAGACCTAACACAAAGCGTGCTGCATTTAGTGTTGCTCTCAGTGGGCCTACATGAACTTTGGGAATGCCTGAGAGAAGGGCTATTCCGTAATCTAATCTGGAGAGGATAAGAGACTGCACCACTGTTTTGAGGTCTTGTTCAAGGATCAATTGTCTGACACCCCACAGCTGCCCGAGTTGATGTCGTGTGCTTTCGGCCACGGCTGTGATGTGGCTGTGGAGGTTTAGATGTTTGTCAAGGGTGATACCAAAGGATCTAGCACTATGGATAATGGCAGGGCAGCCATCCAGGGTGGGAAAGTTGGCCATCCATTCCTGTACTGGGGTTTTTTGCTTTCAGAGGTGAGATCAAAAGAAATTCTGTTTTAGTTGGATTGAGTTTTAGATGATGGCTAGACATCCAGTTTTGAATCTTTAGAGGTGTGATTGAAAGGAGGGCAAGGTATTCAGAGGAGGAGAGTTTCATGTATATTTGAGTGTCATCAGCATAGAGGAGAAAGAGAATCCCAGCGTTTGTGAGAATCACACATAGTGGTTCTAGGTACAGGTTAAAGAGGGTTGGGGAGAGGATCGAGCCTTGAGGGACCCCTTGATGAACATTGACTGATCTTGAGAACGAGCTGCCCATTTTCACAATTTGGGAGCGGTTGGTTAGGTAAGAGGAGAACCAATTGATGACTGTGCCTCCATAGCCCATGCGTTGTTCAAGAGTGTGAAGGAGGTCCAGTTGGCTGACAGTGTCTAATGCAGCGGACAAGTCCAGGAGGCAGGAGTTCCCAGAGTCGAGGATTCTAACGGAGTCGTTGACTATTTGTAGGATCGCAGTTTCTGAACTGTGGCCCTGGCGGAAACCTGACTGGAGAGAGTCTAGGAGGTTGTCTGTTTGAATGTGTGAACTGAGCTGGGAAGCAACGCAACTTTCGATGACTTTGCCTAAAAATGGAAGTGTAGAGACTGGGCGGTAGTTCTTCATGTTCTCTGGGTCGAGAGATTGTTTTTTCAGGAGAGGAGAGACTTGACCCACTTTTAGTCGTTCTGGAAAAAGGCCCTGTTGAAGAGAAGCATTGACCATGTTGCTCCATAGGGGAAGTAGGTGTGTGGCAAGAGCTTTGCTGATAAACCCTGGAATGGCGTCCTGAAGGTGGTTGGAGGGTTTCACTTTGGAGTTTGTTTGCTGTAGGTCTTGTTCGGAAATGGGGGAGAAAGAGGACCACAAATTAAGCGCCTTGCCAGGCAGAATCTCAGTTTCTGGAGGTTCACTGGTGTGTAGCGAGATATGGATGCGTCTGACTTTTCTATCAAAGAAATCCACAAAGTTGTTGCAGCGGGCCACTGATGGGTCAAGAGCTGAAGTGGGGGAGGAGTTTGTGCGAGAACCTCGAACAGGCACTTTGGTCTGTTCTTAGCAGAATTCACAAGTGTTTTGAAGTGAGAGGATTTAACTCTAAGGATTCAGTCTTAGTATTGTTTTCACGCTATGCGAAGCTTATTCATACTCTGGTGAGAAGGTGCTAATCTCCATTTTTTCTCACACTTTCTGATAAGCTTTCTTTCTTCATAAAGTTCTTTTGAGAACCAAGGATTGGAGGGTTTTGGTCTAGATAATTTGCACTTCAGAGGTGCAAATTTGTCGATGAGGGATTCCATGCAGGAGCTGTATTTGTCAGTGGCCTCATTAAACACATTCGCAGTGGTGTTGCAGTTCCACGTGGCTCTGCTAGAAGAGCTCTGAGAAGCAGTTTGAAGTCTTGCCACTAGGGTGCAGGTCATCAACCGGTGGGAAACAGCTGAGAACTAAGGCAGGAGCTGATCGATTAGAGACAGCCTCATTTGTTCACCTGCCCTACTGACTATCAATAAAGTGTCCCCCTAATTATATTGCAAAAACACAATATGCAAATTACTACAGCATGTGCAATCATTGCCTCATCTGTAATTGGCTGGATGGGCAAAGAGACTGAAGCCACAATCTCCCCTGTGATGAACAATATGACGTGCCTCATGGGATCGGGAACACCCATAAACCATCACTAATTATTGCCTTATGTTTTAGAGCTGAACTCTTTGCAGGTCCTCACTCAGCTTACATTAAACAATGAGGGAATCCTAACAACTAAAGTTTTTTTTAAGGCCTTAGAGGTGCATCTGAGGGCAGACAACTTGAATAAATATCTCTAGTCATTGGGCCTTCTCTCAGAGGGTCCCTTGGAGAAGCAAACAAGACCCATCTGAAGAACTTCCTTAGAGTACTATTTAACACAATGCAGGCTGGCTCCTAGCCATGCGGGCATTTAGGCAGAAGAGCAGATTTGGAAGAGACATTGCTTTAGCTCCTCAAACAATAGCACACACTGCGGTTTTCTGGCATTGCATTTACAGATTTAAACCCTGGCAAACAGTCCTAGATTACTGCTCGACGGTGGTGCTGGTGAGACGCAAGCTCACATCACACTCAAATCACATCTGTGACCAAGAATGGGGTCTTCAATCGATGACAAAAGCATTGAATCCTCCCTTTCAATGGTTGCTCACAAGGAAGCCTGGGTTCTTTCGCAGCTCATGGAAACACAACTTTGGGAGAAGGGTATGGCACCGTACGTCCCTTCACATAACATCCAACGCGACAAATTCTTTCGCAGCTTGCCTTCTGTCTGGAATTCTGCAATTCCACAACTACCAAAAAGGGATCTTGTGAAATCCCGAAGGAACTCATGCTACTCGGCTCATGCTGAACCGGAGATACTTTGAGCATATCACGCCTGCCCTCAAAGTCAAAGAAAGGTCTGAGTTGAAAACCTTACACCTCTACCACAAGGCGTTCCACTTCCACACATAGGATATCTTTTCAAGATGGCCCAGTCTTACCAGCCCTCCCAGACCCCGAGGGCACTCGCTCTTTCAGGTACAAAGAATTTGGAGACAGACTGCTCAAGGGGCAAGAATCTTCGGTGAGAACAGCCAGTCTGACATCTGAAACCTCAAAAAGAGTTCTTTAACTTCCAACTTCACTGCAGCGATGAGACACAAGACGTGGAGCTAAAGCTTTCAATCTTTGTTCCTCCAGCGCAAGATACAGAATACCGTTAACCACCTTCCCAAGTCCAGGCCATTCCCTAACATTCTAAAACTGCACACGTGGGAAGACGCATGAACAAGATACGGCATGACATGGGAGGAGAGCTATAGAAGAAAGCCTGTACGTAACCAGTAAAGTGCCGGTACACAAACTGAATGATATCAAATGTTACACCCAACTCTCTCAGATTCTTCAGGACCATCGTTCGTACCCTGGTCTGGTCAACTGCACAAGTCGAGACTAACTAGGAGGCCAAGTCATGGTCGGTGCATGACATTCCTGACCGGCCAAGTTCATACACTTGATGATGGTCGAGGCTTCCCCATCTCATCAAGAGTGGTCCCTTGGAGTATCGCGGTCGCACTGCAGTAGGGCAGGCTCCTGTGTGGTTATTGTCAAGGGTTGTTCTTGGGACTGGAACCTCCTGGCTCATCGAACTTGAAGCAATCTGGGCAGCTCCCAACTCCACAACACACTTTACAAATAAAATAAAATAAACCAGAGAAGGCCACAAAACCCTAAGTGCCGGTGGTCAAAGTGCCAAGGGAGCACCATGGCGGCGGGAATGGCTGTCATGTCTTAAGTCTACTAATAACACAGTATTAGTGCTCAGGTGACCGCCGTCCTCACAATCACACAAATAAAGGCTCTCCTGTCTACATGCCCTCTTCTGCCCACCATGTCTCTATGGTGCCAAAGTGCTGGTCTACCAGCAGCAAGAGAGGCAGCGACATCTCTCCCAGTGACAGAATCAGGGTCTGAACCACGGTTTAAGGCGCCTCAATGATGTGTGACAGGAAGATGTGCTCACTGTTACGCAACGCTAAAAAGCGCTTTCACCCAACATTAAGGGGATGGTTACTGACTAATAATGATTACCTTACTCAGGGTGTGGGATCCACAGATTGCAACGGAAATTTGCTGAAAGATAATACTGAGCCCGCTGCCCGCAGCAGCAGATGTAGGCGCTGGCAATAAACAAAAATATGAAATAAATGCAGATTGCTTGTCAGTCAAAAGCTCTTGTTGCCAGGCGCCTGTCGAGGTTGGCCACACTGACTTGACAAGGAGTGTTAATGAGGTATTATCTGAAAATACTTAACAGGGGCATGTAGTAGAAAGAATGTGCTTAAAACATGCATGTAAGGAAACAATACTCGTGTAAGGAAACAATACTCGTGAATGAAGCAACTTAGAAAGCCCTCCACCAGATTCTGGGCAAGCTACACTAACAGCATTTAATGTTGCTCCGCGAGAGTCCTTCCACGCCAAATTGTAGTATTTTCTTATGGGATACATTTGTAGACAATTAATGTAAACAGGAATCATCCACAGGCATTGGGTAAGATGGAAATCAGACACGGATACGACGACTGAGGGCCAAGCTTGGACACCCCTGATCAACAGCGAGCGAAGGATGGTGCCCTGGACAAGGGATGCTTACATACAGTAATTAGAAAGAGACATTGTCGCTTTGGCTTGTTCCAGGTTGTACCTTTGTGTACAAACAGATAGTGTTGAGCAGAAACTTTAAAATACAGTTTGAGCACACCACTCCTGCTTGTACTGTGAACCTGGGTAGGCCGCAAGGCCAGAGTCGCATGTTTGCATTGAAGCGCTGCCATGTATATATGCAAAACAGCTAGATAGCGACAGGGCACAGTGCATCAATTAGGCGTGGCATACAAAAAATATTTTTGTAATGAGACTTCAATAGCTAAAAGACGTGTACCCATTTAAACTGCACGTCCGAGGAAAGGGGGGGGGTTTACATAGATTATTTTTAGGGCTAATTCTGTTTTGGGGTTTCCATTTTAGTGTGGACAGGAAGCGTAGCATCCATGTTGCCTCTATGCGTCACTGAGCTCACGAAATGGCAGCAAATGTAAGAAGACCGCTTTTAGGGTAAGGCATTTCTGCATAAATACCTCCGGCACCTTCAGAGGGCGCTAGACTGGGCCTAAGAGCAGAAATGTGGCCTAGACTAAGGGTGCGGAAAACTTGCGTACTTTGCTGTAGAATAAGTTATGCAAAATTAATGTGTAACTATGCATAATTACACAAAGTGAATCTAGCACTCAAAAAAGGACCCAAAAGCTCCATTCGGGTAAAAATTCAACTCGAAAACGAAAGTTCAAGATTATTTCTGGTTGCTTGTGTTTTCGTGTCTGATACGACCGCTTCATATCCTACCAAAAGACCAAACAAAATTCTACAAGAAGGAACAAAAAATTGTTGCTTACGTTTGGATTTGTAGTTTTGCGGACAAAAATTACCAAAGCGGTGTGCTTGGGTAGGAAACCTGAGATCTTTGTTGACCACCCACGTTAGAGGAACTGGCCCTTGTGTTGAAAACACTCATCAGATTTGTAGTTTAGAGCTCAAAAATTACACAAACTGTTCGCACATGTAAAAAAATAAAATCTACCCGAAATGCCACTCACGTTCAAAAATAACCCGAACTACCAGAATTACGCCGGCGTAATTTAAATTTCGCCCGGGCCTAGTCTAAAGAGCAGGAGGAGGCAAAGCATGGCTTCACCTAGAAAGAGACGACTCCCTGAAACGTTCATTATATGGAGTGGGAGAGACACCCGCCCTGGACACTTGGAACAAGTAAAATAAAGTTAACAGCTAAAGCACACTGCTCCAAGTAAAAATGCTGTATTCGCTCTTCTAATGGAAGGAAGCAAATGAGAAGCGAAGTCTGCGCCAGAACCTATTACAGTCTTTAACACACCTGAGCGGGCTCGGCGCGGGGGCGCGCGGGTTAGAACAGCAGTTGTGTTTGATAAATGTGGCGCGTCACACACTGTATGAAGGACATGAACCCGGCGGGCTCGGGAAGGTATAAGAAGAGGGCACTGCATCAAACGTGCGCTCATCTAGCGCCTCCACCGACTCTGGGCGCTTCACGATCCCGGCTCCGACCCTCCCTAAATCTTAATCAGCATCTCTGGAACAGGCAGTAATTACTACCCAGGAGGAAGAGGATCTCGGTGAAAAAGATGAAAAGCGCTGATTGCGGCATCACACAGCGCAGAGACGACACACGACAAGGCGCCGGAAATTATGAAAAATCTGAAAATCATCGCGCGGGTGGCATCATCGGCGCTGCGCCAAGAAGGGTCCACAGAACCGGCTCACATCGAAATAAAACGCGCTATTCATTCTTAATAGAACTGCTTACAGCAGGTGATGCCTGCTACGTAAAAATAAATTCTGCATCCACCGAGGCTCTCTCATCCCCACAAACACCTGTCTGCTAGTGATGCGCATCACTGATTGTATTAAAATCACCTGGGCACTGCTCTCTGGTGCCAGCATGGCACATCACTGCTTTTTCATCAACAGGAGAGGCTGAATTCTTGCCCTACAGCGTTATGTCCCTGTTAGTGATGTGTGTTGTCACAAAAGCGCGCTTCTGTGGTTTTCTGGTATCTTGTATCATCTTTTTTTATCCGTACGCAACCCTTGTGTAAAAAAATAGAGGACCAGGACAATGGTTCGAGGAGTCGAAATGTCTTGGGTAAAAAAAAAATTAAAAAAAGTTCTACGAAATGCCTTGATGCAAAATTTCGAAAACCCCTGTGAATTTCGCCAACATAATTACAATTGCACCCAGCCCTAGGTACATTTTTCCTCAAGTTCTGACCTGTAGTTACACCACCACAGCTGGTCCCTTAGCCAAACAAGTTACTACCCTTCGGTAAAGCTTTGTGGGTCTACTTTACACATAGTGCCCCAGGGGCGCAACGGGGTGTGTGCGCCCGCTTTTTTCACCCCTTTAGCACTATGGTATTACGGAAGTGGGCACAGACTCGTGCGGCCCCTTATGCAACACTGATAGTGCTGGCGCACAAGTAGCGCCTGTGCTATGTTCAGCGGGCGCTCCCTTATTTGCATGGGGGAGTGGCCCCATTCAAATGAGGGGATCACTTTGACTCTGCGTTCCCTCCGTATTATGGATGGGGCGTAGAGGCAAACATGGCCTTAGAAGGCGCACTGTCAGTGCGTCCCCTTAGGGCAGCCCTCTGGAAGGGGAAAGGTGGAGAGACTCGTCAGACACCCCTACAGGCTTGTGCAGTCACTCACGCTGTCCTCTGATCTCCACCTCCCTCATATGACCTCCCCAACCAGGGCCGGACTGGGAACCGAAACCGGCCCTGGCAAACTGCCTGGCCGGCCCCCCGGGGGAGGGGGGGGTGCGGCCGAGCTGTTTGCTAGGGCCGGTTTTGGCCGATTTTGTTAGAGGGGACCGATATTGCCGCCCCCCCCCCGGTAACAAATATGGCCCCCAAGAGGCCCAAAACCGGCCCCCACCCTGGCGGCCCAATGGGGAAACGTCCGGTGCCCGCTATGGCCAGTCTGGCCCTGTCCCCAACCCAGAACTGACGTGTCCCCTTCTAGATGGGGAAGGGAGAGCGAGCGGCCCCCTGCTGGTTTGAGCACCACCACTGCAGATCGTGAGCGTCTGGATATCATTTTATAGACTTCCTTGATGCTGGGTCCACTGGAACTTCAGATTCTATTGTGGAGCCCACGTGCGCCACCTGGCATATTCGACAAGGAGGACACAATAGGCCAAGAGGCCAGGAAGTCTCAGTGAGATAAGGGAACACGGCAAAAACATCAGGATCACAGCCAGAATGTCCTTGACTTACTGCAGTGGACAGAAGGCCTGGAACTCACTGTATCTAGGATAGCTCCAATAAATGGAAAACTCTCTGGAGGAGTCGGGTGCCACTTCACCTCGATGATCGTCAACACCAACTATGTCAGGAGACTTGCTGTAATCTGCAGATGGTCTATGACCGTGTGGCAAGCCCAGCCTGCAAGCAAGGTAGGGAAAAACAGATATTTTATCCCCGACCCCTGAAGGCGGACCACCGCCATCACTTTGGTGGACACCTGTGAGGCTTTTGGGAGTTCGAAGGGGAGCACGGTAAAGTGAAAGTGCTCCTTGTCTGCCTTGAACCTGTGGACTGCAGAATGGGCACGTGAAAATACAAGTCCTGCAGGTCCAAGGACACCATCCACCGCCCCACACCCAACACCAAGCCCAGAGCAGAAAGGATCCGGGTCAGCATGAACATTTTGAATTTGTTCATTCACCGAAGGGCATTCAGAGGTCAAAGATCCTCTTTATGAGTCCGGAATCCTCTGGATAGAGCGTAACACTCAACTCTTGCAACAGAATGGACAAGTGCTCCTTTGAAAGTCTCTCTGGACCTGGGGAAAGATTTGGTAGGGTAAATAAAAAAAGGCTAGAGCATAGCCATGCAGAATGATTTTCAAGACCCATCTGTCGGACGAGATGGATTGCCACCATTGGAAGAAGTGCCAAATTCTGTCTCCTACAATATGGGTGTGTGCCACTAGGGGCAAACTAAAGTGGTTTGGGGGCTGTTGTTCAGGGGAAGGGGACTGGGAGGATCGGTGCCCTGCTGACCTGCACGTTTCATGCCAGACCCACATCCTCGGCCTTGAAAGGACTGGGGTGACTGCTGCAGTGGTCGGGGAGACTGCTGCTGTTTATATGCCATCCCCCTGGAGTAGCCTCTACATTTTATGAACTGATGCAGGAACTGATTGCCAGAAGTCAACAGACACAGGGACCACACCATGGCTCTACTATCTTTAAAGCGCTCCAAGGCAGAATCACACATTTGACTGCGTCTTGACTGTCATGAATTGTTTGAGCCAGAGAGACCCTAAGCTCGCCTGGAGCCATCAGCCAAATTTCGATGACCGTGTCCCAGAAGGCACATGTGTAGTGACCTAATAAAAAACCAGCACTGATCGATCTTAATGCCAGGCTAACAGAAGAGAACGTACTTTTTCCAAAAGCCTCAATCCGCTTTGAACTCCATATTGGGAGGAGTCATGGGGAATAAATTGGGGTCTACCTTACTGGCTGAAGCCTAAACCACCAGGCACTCAGAAGTTGGTTGTTTAGTGAGAAAATCCAGATCGGCAAGGATCCGGTCACTTTTCACCAGTGGGCAGGCACAGGGCTTTGACCAAGTGCCCATCAAGGTCCCGGTGAAGGCCTCACCAAATGGGAGCAGGGTCTCAGACATGGCTGGCCCAAGCTGCACAAGTTCCATAGGGATGTTTGTTTTGATCTGGACTGACAGCAGCTGCAAATCCGGGACCTAAGTTACCTGTTAGAACACTACTGCAAACGATGCACTCTCTTTCGCTGGTGGTTGAAGTGGAGAGTGAAACTCTGTTGCAAGGGAGGTATCAAAGCCACTGGCCTCTTGTAGGCCCACATAGAAGCGGTCATCTGTTTAGTGAGGGAGGAGAAAGCCATCCGCCTCCCCACCGTCATCTCCCTCTTGTGGTGTTCCTTGTTTATTGTCAGAGGCAAAAAGGTAATGGAACCTCTGCTGGTGCATCAGCCCCGGTAGAGGATCTGGTTCAGAGTCGGGCTGTAAGTTGACTGTTTGCACTTTTGTAATCTCATAGCGCAACAGTGGTCAAGATAGGAGTGAAGTTAGTTCGGTGTCAGACACCAGAATGAGCACTGCGTCTGGTGGCATCAGTGTCGACAAGGAAGGGCCCGGCACAGGTCTTGGAGTGGAATGGATGCCTGTACCAGAGATGGTGCAGAGCCTGGAGCGGGTCCCAAGGGGCAGAAGGCTCTGAGCTGGTGGTAACCTGACTGAAGGTCCCTGCGGTTCCCTGGGGCCAAAGAAGCCCCAGAGGGAGCTGGAAGTGTGCCCGAAATCTGCAGCTTGCTCTCCCTGCACGCATCAATCTGCTGCAACGTTGCTGCGGGCCTTGGAAATCCAGAGTGCACCGGAATCAGTTGGGGGAATCGGCTCCTCGACAAGGGACTCCGAGGGAGACCTACTAACATTGTGACACTCCTGCGCCTTCTCTTTGTGACACTCCTGCGCCTTCTCTTTGTGACACTCCTGCGCCTTCTCTTTGTGACACTCCTGCGCCTTCTCTTTGTGACACTCCTGCGCCTTCTCTTTGTGACACTCTTGCGCCTTCTCTTTGAACACAGTGGCGGGATGGGGGTTGAGTTCTGTGTCGCTTTTTTGTGTTTGGTGTCGAACATAATGTGGTTTATTGAGAGCCACCTGACAGAGGACACTTTTGCTGCCCTATCTTCACCCGCCTCTTGTGAGTGCTGGTAATGAGTACTTGCAGAGTTGCTGGTGATGTGACTCAGAATCTATGTCTTGTGCTCCTTGTAGCATGAAGAATAGTCAACGTTTTTCTGCTGGGTCTGGTGGTGAAGGGGACTAGTCATAAGAGCATGGAATTAACCGGTCGAATCTTTTGTGAAGGCACCCGAGACGTGCAAACCACGCATGCACTTACAACCTTTGTGTTGTGTTGTCTGATGGTGTGTGCCATTCATCTGTGATATTTATTTCTTTGGCAATAATAACAGTGCGATCAGAAAAGTTCTACAAAAGCAATGCTGACAGAACGTAGAGCCAGGAGGGTGATGTGGTGACAATGAAAATCAGAAGAAACAGGTAATTACGCCGCTTGTCAGAATATAACTGGTGTAGACCGACACACTGACAACTACATTTCTGTCTATAACTCAGCTTACACGTGTGAGGTATACATAATTAATATTAGTCTGAGGAGTGGACTAGTACTCGTTTGCATCTCTACACTTGCCATAGATGAGTCTTTTAGGACTAGCGCTGGGATGCCCCGTTGCCGGGGCAGCTACGCGCTGTACAAATCTTTTACCATAACATTCAATGCGGCTTTCAACTCCTGGGGGACGAAGGGGTTGCCCACAAACAAGGTGGCCAGAAGTGCCAATGGAGAGGTCCTAGAAGTGAGAAGGACTGGTCCTTGGAGGCAGTGCAGGATGGTTTGGGTGGGACTAGAAGGTTATTGTTGGCTGATCTCCGATTCCGGGTTCACGTGTAGTGAGGCAGGATGTTGGAGGGGTAGTCAGGGCCATGCTAGGTACTGCTTTGAACTTAAGTCTCCGTAACTTCTGCTTGGCCCACTTCCTGGCAGACAACCAGCCAGGTTGGAGAGGATGCATTAATGTGGGAGTGTGTCTTTGAATACCATACTGGATTTAGTGGCAAAGGTTAAGTCCTTGCAGAGTAGTGCAAAGAAACACGAGGGCAGACCTGCTAGTAAGCTAGTGCAGGAGGCGACCTTGTGGAGTACTGGTGGGTGAATGGGTTTTCTGTGGGGTTGAAAGGGATGCGAGAGTTGATCTAGGGTGTGTACAACAATTGCTCCTGTGCTGCAGTTGCTGGGTTGGCTGTGTGGGATCTCATCTTCATCAATGACCTTCATATGCCGAAAGGTCGGCAGACAGATTTATCTAGTTGGAGGCGTTAGAACGGATGAGGAAGGTAAAGAAGCTCAGTTTGAGTAGTTTAACAAGAATTACCCTGGACCAGTGGTCAAAGTGCATTAAAAAACGTATAGGAACTGTGATGCTTCGTACAACTGGGTGCAGGGTGAGTGACCATGGGGGCGGGGTCAACGGCGTGGCTAAAAAAAAAAACCCTAAATATTCTGTTACTTTTTCTGGTCTTTCACCTTCAGGTAACTTCATTTAAAAGAACGTGCAGTCGCTTAAATTAAAACTAAATGCAAGTGGAGTTTATCAGTGGGAAATGCGCTATTGTACATTATGAAACCTCTATTAATGCACTGCAGCGGTCTGGGTCTCTAACCAGAAAGCCACTGGATTGAACCCTGGTTGGTGCAGTGGCGAATAGTGACTTGTGTATGTTTAGTGCTAGGAGGTCCCAGTCTGTGACAGAAGGCACTGTGAATATGCAACTCATTATTTAAACTTGCATTAGTAGAAGATAGGCTGCTATAAAATGTGCAAAAAGGATTAAGATAAAAAAGGGCTTCCAAAATATCGATGTTAGTAATTTCATTAAAAGCACACGCTGCACACCTGAGCTGGTAACTCCCTTGCAATACCACTCAATAAAAATAAATGAGGAAGCTTCAAGTGATTCTATCAATTAAAGCCAATTCCAGCTTCCAAGCCCCCTTTACATTGTAGATTAACGAGTTGCGCACATGGACAGTTTTTTCAGGCAAGCAGGCACCCTGGCAGGAAGGCTTGTTTAGCTGTCTGCCCCTCCCTCGGTTTCACAGCCTTACACTTCAGTTGCAGCATTTCAACTCTTGGAACTACCCGTCCCGACGGCTGCCTTTTCATAATAAAAAGTAGGGGAACTGTTTCTCCTAAATTAAAAGAGTATGGGCATGACGTGCTCCTCAGATCCCACCCACTTCGACCCCTGTCCTAGACCCACCCAGTACTGGGTGTCAGTCTGACAGTCCGAGACACGTACCTGAAGGTGGGATGGAAAGGGGAGAGGAGAACAAACTAGGAGGACATCCCAGAAGGAGGCCCGCACTGGACCTTCATCTGGGCTCTGTCTCTCTTTGGGCAGGAGGACACCCCAGATGGAGGTGGCCCGCACTGGGCCTTCATCTGGGCTCCTTCTCTCTGTGGGCAGGAGGACATCCCAGAGGGAGGTACGCACACTGGACCTTCATCTGGGATCTGAATCTCTTTGAGCAGGAGGACATCCCAGAGGGAGGTGGCCCGCACTGAACCTTCATCTGGATCTGTCTCTCTTTGGGCAGGAGGACATCCCAGAGGGAGGTGGCCCGCACTGGACCTTCATTTGGGATCTGTCTCTCTTTGGGCAGGAGGACACCCCAGAGGGAGGTGGCCCCCACTGGACCTTTATCTGGGATCTGTCGCTCTTTAGGCAGGAGGACATCCCAGAGGGAGGTGGCCCGCACTGGGCCTTCATCTGGGCTCCGTCTCTCTTTAGGCAGGAGGACACCCCAGAGGGAGGTGGCCCGCACTGGGCCTTCATCTGGATCTGTCTCTCTTTGAGCAGGAGGACACCCCAGAGAGAGGTGGCCCACACTGGACCTTTATCTGGGATCTGTTGAAGACATCCCAGAGGGAGGAGGCCCCCACTGGACCTTCATCTGGATCTGTCTCTCTTTGGGCAGGAGGACACCCCAGAGGGAGGTGGCCCCCACTGGACCTTTATCTGGGATCTGTCGCTCTTTAGGCAGGAGGACATCCCAGAGGGAGGTGGCCCGCACTGGGCCTTCATCTGGGCTCCGTCTCTCTTTAGGCAGGAGGACACCCCAGAGGGAGGTGGCCCGCACTGGGCCTTCATCTGGATCTGTCTCTCTTTGAGCAGGAGGACACCCCAGAGGGAGGTGGCCCACACTGGACCTTTATCTGGGATCTGTTGAAGACATCCCAGAGGGAGGAGGCCCCCACTGGACCTTCATCTGGATCTGTCTCTCTTTGGGCAGGAGGACACCCCAGAGGGAGGTGGCCCACACTGGACCTTTATCTGGGATCTGTTGAAGACATCCCAGAGGGAGGAGGCCCCCACTGGACCTTCATCTGGATCTGTCTCTCTTTGGGCAGGAGGACACCCCAGAGGGAGGTGGCCAGCACTGGGACTTCATCTGAATCTGTCTCTCTTTGGGCAGGAGGACGTCCCAGAGGGAGGTGGCCTACACTGGACCCTAATCTGGATCTGTCTCTCTTTAGACAGGAGGACACCCAAGAGGGAGGTGGCCCGCACATTGGACCTTCATCTGGGATCTGTCTCTCTTTAGGCAGGAGGACACCCCAGAGGGAGGCGGCCCGCACTGGACCTTCATCTGGATCTGTCTCTCTTGAGCAGGAGGACACCCCAGAGGGAGGTGGCCTACACTGGACCTTCATCTGGATCTGTCTCTCTTTAGACAGGAGGACACCCAAGAGGGAGGTGGCCCGCACTGGACCTTTATCTGGGATCTGTTGAGAACATCCCAGAGGGAGGTGGCCCACACAGGACCTTTATCTGGGATCTGTCGCTCTTTGGGCAGGAGGACATCCCAGAAGGAGGTGGCCCACACTGGACCTTTATCTGGGATCTGTTGAGGACATCCCAGAGGGAGGTGGCCCACACTGGACCTTCATCTGGATCTCTCTCTTTAGACAGGAGGACACCCCAGAGGGAGGTGGCCCACACTGGACCTTTATCTGGGATCTGTTGAAGACATCCCAGAGGGAGGAGGCCCCCACTGGACCTTCATCTGGATCTGTCTCTCTTTAGACAGGAGGACACCCAAGAGGGAGGTGGCCCGCACTGGACCTTCATCTGGGATCTGTCTCTCTTTAGGCAGGAGGACACCCCAGAGGGAGGAGGCCCGCACTGGACCTTCATCTGGATCTGTCTCTCTTGAGCAGGAGGACACCCCAGAGGGAGGAGGCCCGCACTGGACCTTCATCTGGATCTGTCTCTCTTGAGCAGGAGGACACCCCAGAGGGAGGAGGCCCGCACTGGACCTTCATCTGGATCTGTCTCTCTTGAGCAGGAGGACACCCCAGAGGGAGGTGGCCTACACTGGACCTTCATCTGGATCTGTCTCTCTTTAGACAGGAGGACACCCAAGAGGGAGGTGGCCCGCACTGGACCTTTATCTGGGATCTGTTGAGAACATCCCAGAGGGAGGTGGCCCACACAGGACCTTTATCTGGGATCTGTCGCTCTTTGGGCAGGAGGACATCCCAGAAGGTGGCCCAGACTGGACCTTTATCTGGGATCTGTTGAGGACATCCCAGAGGGAGGTGGCCCACACTGGACCTTCATCTGGATCTCTCTCTTTAGACAGGAGGACATCCCAGAGGGAGGTGGCCCCCACTGGACCTTTATCTGGGATCTGTCGCTCTTTAGACAGGAGGACATCCCAGAGGGAGGTGGCCCGCACTGGACCTTTATCTGGGATCTGTCGCTCTTTAGACAGGAGGACATCCCAGAGGGAGGTGGCCCCCACTGGACCTTTATCTGGGATCTGTCGCTCTTTAGACAGGAGGACATCCCAGAGGGAGGTGGCCCCCACTGGACCTTTATCTGGGATCTGTCGCTCTTTAGACAGGAGTACATCCCAGAGGGAGGTGGCCCCCACTGGACCTTTATCTGGGGGGGATCTGTTGAGGACATCCCAGAGGGAGGTGGCCCACACTGGACCTTCATCTGGGATCTCTCTCTCTTTGGGCAGGTCATTAACTCATCAAGGGGCATGGAATCATCTGCCAGCAGCTGTTTAAAGATGAAAACCTGCAGAATGTAATCCTGCTGCAGCGCTCCTACCTGTACCTGGCGAACCTACACAGAAACGGCTACTTGTTTACTACTGGAGGTGAAGGGTTTGCACCAGGCAGGATAAAAACTTAGCTTTTCCATTATGTGTGGGGTGGAGAGTCGAGAAATGTGCAACCATTTAGTGTTGTAGGATGGGGTGGAGGTTAGGATGAATAGAGTCAGTGCTTTGAGTGTAGTGCTCAATGAAGAGGTACATATTCAGCTTTATTTAAAATAAACTGTAGGGGGGGCGTGGCCAAGATGGCGGCTGGATAGGACGCTCAATTGTGTTCCTCCGGCTCCGCCACACTTAAGCCTCGTTTAATTGCCCATTCCCTGTCTCAATTTTTAGCAAAGAGAGTCGGGCGATATTGCAGAGCTGAGAAGGCACGAAACTGCAGCAGAGTTGTGGCGCTCCTAAACACTGGGAACGGAGAGGCTGAGGCGGAGACGGGGCGAAACCCCAGCGCAGAGGTGCGGCGAGGGGGCTTGGAGTGAAACGAATAGCAGGCCGGAGTGGAGGTGTAGTGCCGCAATCTCTGGGTGGTAGCGCCGGCCCACGGGACCTGTACGACTAAACGGATGGCGGAGAGGCTGAGGGTCTCTTAATCACCGTTATATGAAAAACATTGGAACTTTAAGGACCAATTGGTGACAGGGGTAAACATATGGCGAGAGATCTGGCTACATCGCAAACACAGGGCATGGGGACTGTATTCTTCCCCCGTTACATTTTCGACTATGAAGGTATGGGATGCCGTGGCGGGCAAGCGTGGCTGGACCACTTTTCCTTCTCCAATGTCCCAGATAGTTGATAAACCGGATTTTTCCCCGGGGCGTGACTCAGCAGTGTTCCAAAGATGGAGGGAGGGAGGTTGCAAGAGGATTGGATCCCTATTTGATACAAACGGTTTGATCTCATTCGAACAGTTGAGTCGTGAATATGATCTCTCCATCTGATGAGTTTCCCTATCGCCAACTGCGTCACTGGGTTACATCGACCGCCTGTCATAGCGGGGCGTCTCGGCCGCTTACGGCGTTTGAGAAATGGTTGATATGTAAGAAGGATGATAAGCGCCTCATATCGGATTTATACTCAATGCTTTCTGTAGGTAACACAGGGAAACGTACAAAGGGGCAACTGCGGTGGGAGGCAGAATTAGAGAGGACATTCTCCGACAAAGAATGGGCTGACATACACTACCGAGCATACCATACAGCGCATAACACGGCAGGTACTGAGTCCGCATACAAAGTGATATCGTACTGGTACCATACGCCAGCTCGAATTCAGAGCTGGGATAAAAGCAAATCCGAACTATGTTGGAGGGGCTGCGGGATGACGGGGTCGTTAGTGCACTTGCTATGGCACTGTCTCAAATTACAGCGCTATTGGACAGAGGTTTTAGATAACAGACGAGGCTTTTGATACTTCTCTTCCCAGATTTCCAGCCTACACCATTCTAGGGCTATCAAACCCTCTGACTTTTCCCCTTTGATCGCTGAGGGGCAGACAGATTGCGTTAGCTCTATTAGCAGCAAGACAAGTGCTTCTGGCACACTGGGGAATGCCGGTTATACCCGACTTTAGTGCTTGGCTCCAGAAGCTATGGCTGGTACTGGCTATGGAGCGTTTGTCCTTGGTGGTAGACCACAAAGGAGAATCCTATGCTGAGCTATGGGCCCCCTTTCTAAAGTTGCTCTCGAAGGAGTTAAGGGAGATCACATGCCCCAAATATCTACAAATTCTTAGACTGTTGCCGCCAGCTGCTCCCTAGCCCACAATGTGGCCGGGCCATAAGGAAGCACTCCAATACCCCATCTGCTACCTAGGCTCTAGGGAGATGGGAGCGGGGTGGGAGGACTGGTGCGGATTGAGGGTTGGGGGTAGGGGGAGGTGCTTGTTTGTTATTTGCGGTTTTGTTTTCTTGTTTTAATTAAATGAGTCCGTGATTGCAAATTCAAGAAACAATTCTAAGGACGCTGCCGGCCTCAGGGTTGTAGGCATACAGCTGTGATTACATACGAGGAAGCGCTGCCGGCCAGTGGTTGTAGGTGTGAAGCTGTTTTCATTTACTCTGACTCGCTTTCATAAAAAGCTTGGTTCCATAAAATAAACTGTAGGCGAGTTGATGTTGCTCTGATGTTGGAGAGGGATGCTGCTCCGATGTGGATAGGGGTGCTGCTCCGATGTGGATAGGGGTGCTGCTCCGATGTGGATAGGGGTGCTGCTCCGATGTGGATTAGGGTGCTGCTCCGATGTGGATTAGGGTGCTGCTCCGATGTGGATTAGGGTGCTGCTCCGATGTGGATTAGGGTGCTGCTCCGATGTGGATTAGGGTGCTGCTCCGATGTGGATTAGGGTGCTGCTCCGATGTGGATTAGGGTGCTGCTCCGATGTGGAATAGGGTGCTGCTCCGATGTGGAATAGGGTGCTGCTCCGATGTGGATAGGGTGCTGCTCCGATGTGGATAGGGTGCTGCTCCGATGTTGATAGGTGCTGATAGGGTGCTGCTCTGATGCGGATAGGCATGCTGCTCTGACGTTGATAGGGTGTTGCTCTGATGAGAGCGATGCTGCTCTGATGTTGAGAGGGAAACTGCTCTGATGCCGAGAGGGATGCTGCTCTGATGCCGAGAGGGATGCTGCTCTGATGCCGAGAGGGATGCTGCTCTGATGCCGAGAGGGATGCTGCTCTGATGCCGAGAGGGATGCTGCTCTGATGCCGAGAGGGATGCTGCTCTGATGCCGAGAGGGATGCTGCTCTGATGCCGAGAGGGATGCTGCTCTGATGCCGAGAGGGATGCTGCTCTGATGCCGAGAGGGATGCTGCTCTGATGCCGAGAGGATGCTGCTCTGATGCCGAGAGGATGCTGCCTGATGCCGAGAGGGATGCTGCTCTGATGCCGAGAGGGATGCTGCTCTGATGCCGAGAGGGATGCTGCTCTGATGCCGAGAGGGATGCTGCTCTGATGCCGAGAGGGATGCTGCTCCTGATGCCGAGAGGGATGCTGCTCTGATGCCGAGAGGGATGCTGCTCTGATGCCGAGAGGGATGCTGCTCTGATGCCGAGAGGGATGCTGCTCTGATGCCGAGAGGGATGCTGCTCTGATGCCGAGAGGGATGCTGCTCTGATGCCGAGAGGGATGCTGCTCTGATGCCGAGAGGGATGCTGCTCTGATGCCGAGAGGGATGCTGCTCTGATGCCGAGAGGATGCTGCTCTGATGCCGAGAGGGATGCTGCTCTGATGCCGAGAGGGATGCTGCTCTGATGCCGAGAGGGATGCTGCTCTGATGCCGAGAGGATGCTGCTCTGATGCCGAGAGGGATGCTGCTCTGATGCCGAGAGGATGCTGCTCTGATGCCGAGAGGGATGCTGCTCTGATGCCGAGAGGGATGCTGCTCTGATGCCGAGAGGGATGCTGCTCTGATGCCGAGAGGGATGCTGCTCTGATGCCGAGAGGGATGCTGCTCTGATGCCGAGAGGGATGCTGCTCTGATGCCGAGAGGGATGCTGCTCTGATGCCGAGAGGGATGCTGCTCTGATGCCGAGAGGGATGCTGCTCTGATGCCGAGAGGGATGCTGCTCTGATGCCGAGAGGGATGCTGCTCTGATGCCGAGAGGGATGCTGCTCTGATGCCGAGAGGGATGCTGCTCTGATGCCGAGAGGGATGCTGCTCTGATGCCGAGAGGGATGCTGCTCTGATGCCGAGAGGGATGCTGCTCTGATGCCGAGAGGGATGCTGCTCTGATGCCGAGAGGGATGCTGCTCTGATGCCGAGAGGGATGCTGCTCTGATGCCGAGAGGGATGCTGCTCTGATGCCGAGAGGATGCTGCTCTGATGCCGAGAGGGATGCTGCTCTGATGCCGAGAGGGATGCTGCTCTGATGCCGAGAGGGATGCTGCTCTGATGCCGAGAGGGATGCTGCTCTGATGCCGAGAGGGATGCTGCTCTGATGCCGAGAGGGATGCTGCTCTGATGCCGAGAGGGATGCTGCTCTGATGCCGAGAGGGATGCTGCTCTGATGCCGAGAGGGATGCTGCTCTGATGCCGAGAGGGATGCTGCTCTGATGCCGAGAGGGATGCTGCTCTGATGCCGAGAGGGATGCTGCTCTGATGCCGAGAGGGATGCTGCTCTGATGCCGAGAGGGATGCTGCTCTGATGCCGAGAGGGATGCTGCTCTGATGCCGAGAGGGATGCTGCTCTGATGCCGAGAGGGATGCTGCTCTGATGCCGAGAGGGATGCTGCTCTGATGCCGAGAGGGATGCTGCTCTGATGCCGAGAGGGATGCTGCTCTGATGCCGAGAGGGATGCTGCTCTGATGCCGAGAGGGATGCTGCTCTGATGCCGAGAGGGATGCTGCTCTGATGCCGAGAGGGATGCTGCTCTGATGCCGAGAGGGATGCTGTTCTGATGCCGAGAGGGATGCTGCTCTGATGCTGAGAGGGATGCTGCTCTGATGCTGAGAGGGATGCTGCTCTGATGCTGAGAGGGATGCTGCTCTGATGCTGAGAGGGATGCTGTTCTGATGCTGAGAGGGATGCTGCTCTGATGCTGAGAGGGATGCTGCTCTGATGCTGAGAGGGATGCTGCTCTGATGCTGAGAGGGATGCTGCTCTGATGCTGAGAGGGATGCTGCTCTGATGCTGAGAGGGATGCTGCTCTGATGCTGAGAGGATGCTGCTCTGATGCTGAGAGGGATGCTGCTCTGATGCTGAGAGGGATGCTGCTCTGATGCTAAGAGGGATGCTGCTCTGATGCTGAGAGGGATGCTGCTCTGATGCTGAGAGGGATGCTGCTCTGATGCTGAGAGGGATGCTGCTCTGATGCTGAGAGGGATGCTGCTCTGATGCTGAGAGGGATGCTGCTCTGATGCTGAGAGGGATGCTGCTCTTATGTTTTTCTATCTTGGAAATGTTTTCTCTCCAGTCTGGGAATAAGACTCCTGGTCTGACACTGTTCCCCAGACATGCTAGTTTGTTTGCCAAGTAAGCCAGGGTCTGGTTGAGGGATTTTATAAGCGATACAAATGGTTACTTTTTCAAACTGGGTTTATTAGGATTTGTGCAGCAGCCTGAGTACGCAAATGTAGTTACGTTTCTGACTAAAGTATTTACAAGGAATGGGTTACATTAACGTCTTGGTTCTTTCATTGGGAAACAGTCTGGGTTGAGTCAAGTGAAATATATATGGGGAACGTTATGGAATCAAAGATCACTGGACAACAATATACCATACAGTTAATAATGAGGCGCTCTGTTCGCACTGGTCTACAGTGGTGCAGTGTTTAATCGTTATGTTGTTGTCCTACAATATTCACCCACTGGGATTTCTCCATTTCAGATGCTTCGTGGGAGCCTTGCTTCAACAACTTGTGTCACTGATGGCCTAAAACTTAAAACTAGGATAAGAAGGACTATTGATGGATTCACAGAGGATGCTTTTAAGTAAAATAAGCAATGGAAACAGGCCAAATATAAGGAGAATTTTATCAAAAGATAAGCTTTGCGGGAACTGAATTTTAAGGTTAGTGACTTGGTCAGAGATCGCAGACCTAGTTACATTTTGGAAGTCAAGCTTCTAATGGGCAGTGATGGAATTCTGGTTGCGGGTTCGGTTTCATCTGTATGTTTTGAAGATGCCGGGTTCAATGTTAGAGTGTAACGACTGTGTGAGTGAAAGGGTTGTAAGATTGTTTTAGGTGTCTCTCATCCACTGCATGAGGATGTTTGAAACTCCTTTAAAGAGGGAGCTCTTTCACTAGTACAGTCACAATCCAGAAAAGTGGGGATTGATCGAGATGACACGGTTGTCGTTGGCTTCCAGCTGGACTGGCAATGTGTTTCCTGAAGCGCCTTGTGAGGATCTGAGTATGCAAGTGATTTCAAGAGTCACGAATTTGCTGATGAGCTTAAAGGGTTAAACTGTAGGTAACTATGGTGGTGTAGTGCATGTGATAGGGTGCTTTAGCTCTGTGAGTTTTTTGTGTGTATGTTTTTTGAGCGGTGGAGGAGGCATATGTATGGCATCTCGCCTTTCTTGTAGTGAGTGTGCGTAATAGCACTGGTTATTCGCAATCTACTTCATGTGCCATTGAACATGAGCGGTCCTAGTTTTACGATAGGGTCAGATGAAGAGGGGGACCTGCTTGTGTAGAAATGGAATAGGCAGTCTTACTTTCATTATTCTGGGGCTAAGAATCCTAGCGACAAGGGTACAACGCAGAACAATTTTTTGCACAAGCAAACAGGCAATTAAGGGTGCAGTAATGTGCTACCCAGGCTTAAAAAAACCTTGCCAGTCCAATCCCATAAAACGTTTCAAAAACAGTGGGTGTAGCCATTTCAATCACCTGCTTCTAGGTTTTTTTCTTCACTGGTGTAAGTTTCCGCTCACTTGAAAGGTGGACCTTGCCACTGCCTTTCCTGACTACCACATTAAACATCTAGCCCAGGTAATGACAGCACGTTAAATCATGAAATCCCATCCCTTGTTCCTCCTTTCTCATCTGTCTGTCGCTAGGTGATGTGATAATTTCAAAAGAACTATTTGTGGCCTGCTTTGAAAGCGCTTCCTCTGAAGAACAGCCTTCTGCCCGCGGGCTGAGCTCCGCGGCGCACATTCAAATTACACGAATTTTTAAGACCATCTTTGATGGCCCAATTATTAAATTAGCTGGGCTGGCGGTAGTACTGCAGAACATTCCGAGAAGTGCTCCATTACCGTCCTGTAAAAAGCGATTCTCGTCCTGGCAGCCCATTCAGCCTTGAAATGTATCTCTGCCATTAGCCTGGGCAACGCGGCTGTAAATCAGTTTAATGCCAATCAGACCAGACTTTCAGAAGAAATGTACTGAAATCCAAGAAGGAAAGCTACTGTGATAATACTGCCTGCCTCCCAAAGCACAAACTGACGAGGGCAAGTCAACAAGATGTAGGGTGCCCGCCACCCCTGACACTGCTAAACACACAAACGGGGAGAGAAGGCTGGGTGGCGAGGGTGAAACTGGACAAGCAGGCAAACAACTACATCCCACTTACCAGCATTTGCCCTCGGACTAGTTCCAATATATATCAATACAGACAGCAATATGCTTCATCGCCCTGAATCTCTATCCCATGATCAATATTGCGGTTCTCCTTCTCTTGCTTCTATTATTTCAAATCAATCAATATGTTCCTATTCAGATTAAGAAGTGTTAAAACGTGGTCACAAAGTCATTATGGTTCGCTGGCCCATGTTTCACTGTAATAAAAAGTACTTGTCAATATGTTACTTCTATTTTCCTCACACTGGGAGACTTCCCACAACGTGGAAATTTATATTTAATCCGCCTGTAGCTACAGAAAAAGGTAGCACTTTTAGACTATATTCGATCAAATGCACTCTGAACATAGGTGAGAACATTGTAATGCTTTTAGGGAGTGATGCCTGTAATATTTGTAATATGTCTACTGAAATCAAGGCGACTGTCGGACTGGATGTGTCCATGGGTTGACCGCCTTGCTCTCAAAGCCGAGGGTGCACTTGGCCATTTTGTTTAAAGAGATTTGCTTGTTCTGGAATACTAGAGTACGATGACCCAGTGAGAGATGAAACTTCACGCTGTTCAGTCACGTGGCCCCAGTTTCACTCTGATGCAGAAGACTTACTCTAAATCGACTGATACTGTAGATGGGTTGAAGGCGACGAAAAGGGTTCAAACTATCGAGAAATTCATGCAGGACAGCAAAATGGTGCTCTCTGAATACTGCTTGAACTGAGCTGGCCCAAGTAGCCTAAATATTCCAGAAATAAAACTTCTTATGAAGCAATCAGACCAGGTCTATCTACAGCCTCATATAAAAAGTGAAATACTTACAAAATATTCCTGGAGTTTGCCAAGAACAACATGCAATAGCTAATTCAAATCAGCCTGGATAATATGAACCTGGATGGATGTAATCTTCAACTTTCACCCAATGCAGAGCTTCTCCGATTCACCCTG
Organism: Calotriton arnoldi; assembly: GCA_963921515.1. Lineage (NCBI taxonomy): Eukaryota > Metazoa > Chordata > Amphibia > Caudata > Salamandridae > Calotriton > Calotriton arnoldi. The sequence continues at coordinate 8,239,291 of CAWUFW010000008.1, forward strand.
GACACCGTTCTGACCCTCTGGAAACACTGCGAAGAAAACGAAAACCGCCAGGAATCAGCTCTCGCTACTAAAGAAAGCGAAACCATTCGTCCAATAACACTACGTAAGAACTGCTGCTCAAGCTGCTGCACTCTTGCATCAGGATGGTGGCCATGACATGTTTCATGGCCTTCTAGACAACACATTGGCCACCGTAAAGGCATTGTACTTGAAGCCGCACACCCCATCAAGAGCCTGAAGAAATAAGACCATATCCCTCCCACCCTGATGGAACTCCACTGGATCCCCATGCAGGCCCACACCATCTTCAAATCCAGCGGCATCATTTACAAACCCATCATGACCGGCACGCTGCCTATCTGGTTGACAAGCTAATCCGCTCTGGTAGCTCCCAGCAGCGAAGACACCATCAGACTGGAGCCAAAGAAGTACAAGAAAAAACAAAACTAGGCAAAAGCCTTCACCATCTATGCACCCGAAATCTGGAATGACACCTCCATATCAAAGCTGCCTCAACCCTGCTCCGATCTAGGAAAGAACTGAAGACACACCTCTTTAACGAACACGACATCATGCGGAAGTAAAAGTCCAGTTTCGTTCTTCGAAACCAGCTACCCCTCCAATCATGTGCGGTGTCTTTGCCTTGGACCCTGTACAGTACTTCGCTGCCTTTCGACTAGGTGTGTGTGATATAGGTATCACTTGCATATATACTGCACTTTTCCAGACCACATCTCACCACAGTCTGCATGTTTGAACAATAGAGTTGGACTCGTGCAATGAAACTACACACAGGGAAACCATTTTCTTCCATAACAATGAACAACGAGAGGAATTGAGACTTTAGAACTTTCTAGGAAAGCTACATATAGCATGTTCCCAGGTTACTGCATATTTCTTTATCATGCCTTACTGCACTACACTGCATTATATATACTACTACAGGCTTGACGGACATCCTCTTAATTAACCAGTTCAATTCCTTTATGGTCGAATAATTCTTCACAAAAAAGGGTGCGTGAAAAAAGTGACTCATTGTAATCCCCATAGGAATATTTGTCTCTGCTACAGAAAAAAACTGCAGAATGGAATTTGGCCAACCCTGGCATGAAAGTAGAACTTTACTCAAGGAAGATGCTTTGGTCAGTTGGGTGGAAATCTGTTCATTAGTTTGAAAAAGTTAGTGTTTAAAAATCATGTCAGGTGAGTTTCAAAGGGTTAAAAATGTAGGAGATATCTGGACCGTTAGTCACCTGGTCAAAAGTTTGCTTTTTACTCCAGTTGTTCGTTTTAAGTCTGAAGACCCAAAGACAGGACCACCGGTCCGAAGCCCTGCGATTGGCCGGCCATAAAGAGGAGAAAAATGTTGTGGTCCCTGATACAAAGATACAGGGGTGCAGTGTAGAATCCAAGGAAGACCAAAGGTAGCCGTGAGGTAAACCAAAGTAGAGGTTTATTAACTTAGTTTCAGGTTAGTCACAGGATGGAAGATACAGGATGGTTGTTCATCAGTTCAGCTGTTAAGAGGCGAGGCCCCACCAGGAGCAGCATCTTTGCCGCTCAGCCCACTCTCTCTAACTGTCATTCACCCCAGTCCACCAGGCACACCAACATTCTACTCCATCATCAGGCACACCAACATTCTACACACACTCATGCATTCTGACTGAGCAGCAGGGAATCTAGATACAACACATCCTCTTTCCTTGAGAAAACAAATGAACGAATAATAGTTACAATATTGTGTGAAGGTAAACAACTATGCAGAAAGATTATTACAACATTGCATACAGGTAAATATAACTTTGGTGAAGAAATGTACGCAGTGAATGAGAACAAGGGAGAAGCAGAAAGGTAAGTGCAGATTCCAGAAGAACAGAGGATGGAAGAATGAGTGAAGATGGACAACAAGGAAAAGGGTGCATAATCGAAAATCAAGATATAGCACATCCCCTTCCCTTGGGAAAATAATGAAGAAAATTCAGAAATTGGAAGGTGCAAAAGGAAACAGAGGTGCACAGAAAGTAATAATGAGGATAGGAGGGTTATCCTCTTTACAACAATTTTAAATTAGTACAGCATGGTAATAATGTGCAGGGTTGGGAGAAAAGTGGACACCGAGAAGATGTAAAACGCAAACTATTCACCCATTTCTACACACCACGCACTAATGAGGGAATTGTGCAGGACTGGGAGAATGGAGGACACCCGCGAAGTGTAAATTCCAAGCCATTCACACCGTTCTGCACGCCACAACTTTGTAGGGTACACTGGGGAACCCTTAGTACACTTCAAATTCTGCGCACATCAAAATCAAGTATAGGGTACACTGCCCATTGCGCACTAAAACTTTTATGAATAGGGTACACTGCCCATTGCGCACTAAAATTTGTATGAATAGGGTACACTGCACATTGCGCACTTAAGATCTAGTATAGGGTTACTGCCCATTGCGCACTTAAGATCTAGTATAGGGTTACTGCCCATTGCGCACTTAAGATCTAGTATAGGGTTACTGCCCATTGCGCACTTAAGATCTAGTATAGGGTTACTGCCCATTGCGCACTCTAATTTAAGCTTAAAAAAATTAATGTCAAGGGTAAAAAAAATCACCCAGCTAAACACTTTAAGATAAATTGGTGTAAAGGTAAGTAACTCACACTGCTCGACAAAACTAATACAAAGGGTGATGTATGTGTTAAAGGGTGTAAAACCGACACTGCTAGGCACATCAATATATAGGGTACATCAAGTGTAAAGGGTGTGCACAACCCACACTGAATGAAAAAAAACAGGTGTGGAGACCGGCTCCTACACAAAAGATACCCTAAAGAGAAAACCTAGAACCCTGAAAGTATATAGAGCAGAAAAATAAGTAATGATAATGATGTCATTAAGTCAAAACAAAATAGGCAAATACACAATCCTAGTACGAGTAAAAGATAGCGGTACAGATAACACAAGGCACAAAATACTGAATGAAATAATGACTTGGCACTCAACAGGAAATAAACTTATCTGGCAGCAAGATCAGCAAACGGGGCACATGGCTAAATAACAGCATGACATTAAACGAATGTCAAAATAAACTGAATTGAATGTTCCAAATCGAAGCAACGTGACCCTGGTGAGCGGTGTCTCACCCAATATGAAACGGAGACAGTGGGTCAAGAAGCGCCTCAGCATGTGACCTAGAAAAACAAAGCATCTTCAATGAGTTTTCTTGACCAGAGTGGGATGCAGTTGCGGTTGGCAGAGAAGGCTTGACACACGGTCCAAAGTTGGTGAAGCACACGATATGCCAAAAGAAGACAGTACCTGTGTTGCTACGATCCAATACATGTAGAGTGAAGAGCACTGATGGAGCATTACGGGAGACACGGTGACTGGCAGAAAGTGCTAGCTGCGGCAACACATAAAAAAAACGTGGTTGGCAAAAACCGTGCAGAAACAGAAGAGGATCGCATGGCTCAGTACAAACCCAAGATGGCGGTACGCTTCTGGACGCCGCGCCAGGTGGTTCACTGCACGCCAGTGCAGCGAGACGTCCTTTCAGCAGTGCCCACAACGTCACTAAGGGAGCCACGAGCTATCAGTGCGTCTTCGGGATGAAGGTAGGTGCGAGCTGGGGACTCGTGCCACGTCTTTTTTTTTTTAATTTGAAAGTGGCGGTTGGCAACAGGTGCAGGCAACAGGTCTCAGCGTAGACCAAACGTGGAAGTAAAAATAAAAAAAAACATGTCTCACCTGACTTCGCCTAGTACCAGAACCAAGCACAACACAGCTAGCCACGGCCAGGGAAACACACTGTAGGAAGTAGACTATGAAAGGTCAAGAGCTTTCCGTCGTCCACAGCAGGCAGTCCTCTTTTGCGCAGGACCAACGTGGGAAGGTCTCTGCACATCTCTTGTAGTAGATGCACTTTCCACGTTGCACTTTCCATATTGTACCCCCATGTGGAAATAGGCAGGTCACTGTGATCTGTTCAGGTGTGGACACACGCCTCAGGGGTACTCTCCGATGCGAATTAGGGGTCCCAAGCAGTCTTCAGTGCACAAAATAAAGTTAATAGTGCCGTTTGATGGGGTCACTGGCTCCGTTAAAGCACTACCTCAAATACAAATACAGTTGGTGCCCGCTGCAGTATAAACATTGGTAGTCTCTGTTGAGGCGAATTCCAGCACCAGATAGATCGGTAGTTTGCCAGTCTTTTATTCTCGTTGTCAATACTGGGTTGGCACCAGACAGGTGTTAGAATATTCACAGCAAGCTGGTTAACTTAAATTCATGGAAGGAACGTGAAACGCCCAGGGCAGGCTGTTCAGTTGGTGGAGGACACTGGTGGGGCTGGGATGGGCGTTCTTTTCCTTGATTTTGAAGTAGTTTCACTTGAAGTAGTTTCCAGTATACGTAGTTTGTTTCCTGTTTGAAGTTTCCTCATTTCATGTAGATTTGTAGTCAGTAACGTAGGGTCTTTTCTTCCAGATCGTCGCCAATGAAACAAAGATACAGGGGTGCAGTGTAGAATCCAAGGACGACCAAAGGTAGCCGTGAGGTAAACCAAAGTAGAGGTTTATTAACTTAGTTTCAGGTTAGTCACATGATGGAAGATACAGGATGGTTGTTCATCAGTTCAGCTGTTAAGAGGCGAGGCCCCACCAGGAGCAGCATCTTTGCCGCTCAGCCCACTCTCTCTGTCATTCACCCCAGTCCACCAGGCACACCAACATTCTACTCCATCATCAGGCATTCCAACATTCCACACACACACACTCATGCATACTGACTGAGCAGCAGGGAATCTAGATACAACAGTCCCCTCCTCTCATTCTTCAAGACCCTAACTAATGCTTCCATCTAACTTACGTGCATCCCTGGTACAAGAAAAAGTGGATCATCTATACACCTATCCGCACAAGATACTACAAAACAATATAGCATGATCCGGCACATAGTTTAACACTCTGGGGATTTTACGTGTTGCAGACTTGTGTGATTGGGTATATTATTATAACTTATACCAGTGTATATTTGTTTTGCAAGTCTTGCATGTATTAAAGCATGGTTCCACCAACCATCCAGAAACCTTGACTCCGCCTCCCTCACACAGACACCGCGCATCTGCCGTAGCCACAGCAGGCGCCTCTCCTAACAACTTGCCGCCAAGTCTCCAGCGTCGAACATCGCCCTCGCTGATGGACTTCAGGAAGAGACTCAAGACCTGGCTTTTCAACTAAGCCCAGCACCCCAGTGCCTGGATACCTTCACAGGTGATAAGCCGCGCTCTGTAAGTACTGACTGATTGATTCACATGACAGCCCTGTACTCTGCGACTCCTGACAGTTAAGGGATCGAGGATGTATTCCCTCACTGACATGTCAAGCTGAACACATTTTATCCGCCCTGCTTTGTTTGCCTGATAGGGTGAGATTGGAACCCCCTTTTTAGTTCACGAAGTTATAAAAAGAGGTTACTTATGAGCGAGGCTATGTATGCTTTAAGCGTATAGGTTTTATGTGTTTGCAAAAGCTACTGTTTTTTGCTTCGGCTCTGCTGCAGATCCAAGACTTTTCTAAACGTGGACTTGCATTTGAAGGATCGATCAGTCATTAGGCCACTGCCCGCTCCCATCAGATCGATTATGGTTTTAGCCTTGTGGTTTGCATTAGTATCTACAGGGCCAGGGTTAACAGTCAGTGCTTGCTTCCTGTTTAAAAGGTCTTGGATTATTGATATACATCTGGGCTCCGTCTACTTGGAAGGCAGATGTATCTGAGCCAAGTGTCAGAAACCTATCAAGATGCTTTCAATGAATGAGTTCTGAATCACTTGATGTGTTCAGAGACCACATTCGCCAAGGAACCTACAGTCGGAGAATGTCCCCAGTCCCCACACGCCTTAAAGGCCCGCCTGGAGGCGCAGACATTTGTAGGGTGTCTCAAAGGTAACCTTCCGTGCGGAGTAAACCCCCTGCGCCACACAGGTCTCTCACTGAGAGGAGCTTTGGGGATGGGATAGGGTGGGGGGGGGGGAGGGGAGGGTGTCAGTACTTAAAATGACTTATCTGGCCTTCTGTTTTGGTTTGGAGAGGACATCAAGGTGTAACTAGCATGGCCTTTTAAATCAGATTAAATAACTCAAATTTTCATTAAAGTCCTCGATATTCAGCACTCAGTGAATCCGTTTTTAACTGACTAACTTCATTTATAAAACACATACCACGCGCGACATTAAAGGGTACAGTTACTTGAACGAAAGAGTCTGATTTTATTTTAAACCAGATAAAGTGGTGACCTGCCCATGTTGAATGGAAGGAGAGTGCCATATATTGGGGACCCTGAATGAAGACAGATCTTACACTTTTAAGCGAAACACTACACCGCTGTATTTCCTGCAAGCTTCCGTCTTTACTGTGGCGATCACAGTGAGGCAACCACCACTGGACCTCATGTCCACCCAGTGAGCGGCGACCACTGGACCTCAAGTCCACCCAGTGTGCGACGATCACTGGACCTCGTGTCCACCCAGTGAGCGACGATCACTGGACCTCGTGTCCACCCAGTGAGCGACGATCACTGGATCTCTTGTCCACCCAGTAAGCGACAACCACTGGATCTCTTGTCCACCCAGTAAGCGACAACCACTGGACCTCATGTCCACCCAGTGAGGCGACAACCACTGGACCTCATGTCCACCCAGTGAGGCGACAACCACTGAACCTCTTGTCCACCCAGTAAGCGACGACCACTGGACCTAGTGTCCACCCAGTGAGCGGCGACCACTGGACCTCGTGTTCACCCAGTGAGCGATGACCACTGGACCTCGTGTTCACCCAGTGAGCGATGACCACTGGACCTCATGTCCACCCAGTGAGGCGACAACCACTGGACCTCGTGTCCACCCAGTAAGCGACGACCACTGGACCTCGTGTCCACCCAGTGAGGTGACAACCACTGGACCTCGTGTCCACCCAGTGAGCGACGACCACTGGACCTCGTGTCCACCCAGTGAGCGACGACCACTGGACCTCGTGTCCACCCAGTGAGGCGACGACCACTGGACCTCATGTCCACCCAGTGAGCGGCGACCACTGGACCTCGTGGCCACCCAGTGAGCGGCGACCACTGGACCTCGTGTCCACCCAGTGAGCGGCGACCACTGGACCTCGTGTCCACCCAGTGAGCGGCGACCACTGGACCTCGTGTCCACCCAGTGAGCGGCGACCACTAGACCTCGTGTCCACCCAGTGAGCGGCGACCACTGGACCTCGTGTCCACCCAGTGAGCGACGATCACTGGACCTCGTGTCCACCCAGTGAGCGACGATCACTGGACCTCGTGTCCACCCAGTGAGCGACGATCACTGGATCTCTTGTCCACCCAGTAAGCGACAACCACTGGATCTCTTGTCCACCCAGTAAGCGACAACCACTGGACCTCTTGTCCACCCTGTGAGGCGACAACCACTGGACCTCTTGTCCACCCAGTAAGCGACGACCACTGGACCTCGTGTCCACCCAGTGAGGTGACAACCACTGGACCTCGTGTCCACCCAGTGAGCGACGACCACTGGACCTCGTGTCCACCCAGTGAGGCGACAACCACTGGACCTCATGTCCACCCAGTGAGCGGCGACCACTGGACCTCGTGTCCACCCAGTGAGTGGCGACCACTGGACCTCATGTCCACCCAGTGAGCGGCGACCACTGGACCTCGTGTCCACCCAGTGAGCGGTGACCACTGGACCTCGTGTCCACCCAGTGAGCGGCGACCACTGGACCTCGTGTCCACCCAGTGAGCGGCGACCACTGGACCTCGTGTCCACCCAGTGAGCGGCGACCACTGGACCTCGTGTCCACCCAGTGAGCGGCGACCACTGGACCTCGTGTCCACCCAGTGAGCAGCGACCACTGGACCTCGTGTCCACCCAGTGAGCGGCGACAAATGGACCTCGTGTCCACCCAGTGAGCGGCGACAAATGGACCTCATGTCCACCCAGTGAGCGGCGACAAATGGACCTCATGTCCACCCAGTGAGCGGCGACAAATGGACCTCATGTCCACCCAGTGAGCGGCGACCACTGGACCTCATGTCCACCCAGTGAGGCGACAACCACTGGACCTCTTGTCCACCCAGTGAGGCGACAACCACTGGACCTCTTGTCCACCCAGTGAGGCGACAACCACTGGACCTCTTGTCCACCCAGTGAGGCGACAACCACTGGACCTCTTGTCCACCCAGTGAGGCGACAACCACTGGACCTCTTGTCCACCCAGTGAGGCGACAACCACTGGACCTCTTGTCCACCCAGTGAGGCGACAACCACTGGACCTCTTGTCCACCCAGTGAGGCGACAACCACTGGACCTCATGTCCACCCAGTGAGGCGACAACCACTGGACCTCATGTCCACCCAGTGAGGCGGCAACCACTGGACCTCTTGTCCACCCAGTGCGACGACCACGTGAGTGACGACCACTGGACCTCATGTTCACCCAGTGAGGCGACGACCACTGGACCTCATGTTCACCCAGTGAGGCGACGACCACTGGACCTCATGTTCACCCAGTGAGGCGACGACCACTGGACCTTAGTTCCACCCAGTGAGCGGTGACCACTGGACCTCATGTCCACCCAGTGAGCGGCGACCACTGGACCTCATGTCCACCCAGCGCGAGGCACGGCTGGGGAGACTTTCTGTAAGATACTCTGGCTCCTCCTGCAGGGCGGTCAGGCTCTGCCCTCCTAGAGCAGTGAGGATGCACTACTAACACAGATTTTATAGCCATTGTGATATTGGTTTATGGTTTGTTATTCACTTGGATTATAATTTCTATATCTGCCTCAGTTTATACATAGCGGTATTTACTACTGTAGTAGGATGCATGTTTGATGTCCTGTAATATGATGGATCTACTTTTCGTTTTGCCCTTATGAGAACTGTTGATGTTGCCAGAAACTCGACTTTCTTCAGTTATTTTATTGTGATGACTTGTATATTTTAAACAAAAGATTATTCCAAGATTTTATAGAAAGATCTTGGTTTAACACACCCTTTGGCTGGTCGTACTTGTGCTTCTGCAGAATAACCCCGTCTCCCCCCAATATTCTGTGCAAAAGTTAGGTAGGGTGAAATCATCTTTTGTAGGGGACTATCAGGCTCTTTAAACCGTCTATATGTGCTGTGCTTCTTTCCACAGTGCTTTGAATCTGGTTCTTGTGCAGGTCTCTTCTTCACAATGTTAGTTTTCCGTGCTCGCGCAGTAGCAGTTTTCAGGGTGAGGTCTGTACATCTGAATCCAGCTCTCGTTTGTGTATGTCTCTCCTGCCTGAGATTGTTAATGACACATGGCACCATCCAGCTCCCCGAAGAGGGTGTCTACGCACTCTCCACAGAGAAGGAACAAGATTCCTGCTGTTAAAACAAGGCTGGGATCTTGCACATTCAAAAAGAATTACTGTCAAATGGATGAAGCACTCAGAAGTATCTGCGCTCCTCTGGGAAATTCCAATTCGTTTTCAAAACACTTGCTAAGAATCATCTATATTGCATATTGGACTTAGAACATTTTAGAAGAGAGGGAAACCGTAGAGGCAGTGTCTTCTGTCCTCGGGCGAGCTAATACCTGGAAACGGTGGAACAGGAGGCACAACAACTACGAGTCACCTACTTCTGTCACAACTACACACGTGTTAAAAAAAAAAAAAAGATATACATCTATATACATATATATATATATATATATATACATATATACATATATATATATATATATATATATATATATATACACACACATACAAAATACCCTTTCAGGCTTTGTCCCTTTCTAGCTCTAAGTGTATGGCACTGCGCTAATCCTATGCTTAAAACTTTGCTAGAAAAACAGACATTTGAGGTGAGCAAATTCAGCGTGTTGCAGGGCGCTCCATATAAAAGAGCTGCTCTCCACGTAAACTTGAGGGAACTATAAATATCATCCCACCAACCCCCACGATCCTCACTGGAAGTAAGAAGCTGCTACAGCTACCACTCTGGGGCGGTAGTGCAATAGTAATGAGGCAGCACAAATTCACTTAAAGTGAGAAATAATGGATCTCTCAGACAAAAACAATTCAAAACTAACCAGAGCGTACTTGCTGGTTTAATAAGACATCTCTGCAGCAGATCACATGGCGTCAGTGCTGGCAATGGCCACTGCTTAAATGCCGCTGTTTCTTCATTTGTTACTACAGTCACGCGTTTCACCCTGTAGAAGAAGCCCACCAAAGCTCTCTCAAGGCTGTGCAGCACATCAAGGACACACAAAAAATAAACAAATAAAAACTTGAGTAACTCGCTCTGTAGACAAGGACAGGACCATCCTTCGTTTTAACTTGTAGGTCTCTTGTGACACGCCATTAGAAAATTGAAACAGAGTTACAGGTTTGATTTCAATAACCAATCTTGAATGTTGGTTGGGTATTGTGAAGAAGAAGTGATTTAACCTCCAACACCAAGCAGGTATGGTGGCCAAGCTCGGGAGATTCCATTTCATATAAGACACATTCTACATGGGACATCCCAAGATGTAGACATCATAAAACTAAGGATGACTGAAAGGGACTATTCCTATCATCGAGTGGAAACCAGGACAAAGCTAAAAGCAGTGCCGCTGTTTCTAATCATATGAGGATTTGACAAACCAATCTGGTCTACAGAAAGATATAAAAATGTTGTTGATTTTTTCTCCTTATCTGCTCAACTTATTTACAGCCTGAGAAAGTCCCAACGAGCTACAATGTAGAGGGAAAAACTTCATCAGATGCTCTAGACGAGGGAATAACTGAATTTTGAAGCGATATGAAGCTATCCCCATCACTCACACAAAAACATGATAATGCAGAACTGATGGAAAAAAGTGTAATATTTGATATTATAGAAAGCAAAAGGCCACAGCAAGCTTAAAAAATACAGTGACGAAACGGTAGAGGGAATGTATGAAGACTGCATAATTCAAATGCGGCCTTAATGGTTTTTAGAAAAATGATGGAGGGGCTGCTATAAAATCACATAATTCAAAACCCACAAAAAGAGTAAGGAAACGAAAGGAGGTGCAAATATCTGAAAAAATGACTGATGATTGCAGAAGAAGTCATACAAACCTCAAATGTTATTCGCATGGCAAATTGCGGAGGCTTTCAAGTTGCAACTGAAAAGAATGCAGGCGGCGGCTCTATGAGTAACCATAGAATATATTCAAAGCAACCAAGAAAAAAACGTAAGGCTTACTTTCTTCATCACTTCAAGATAATTCGTGAAAAATGGATTAATCCAGGTCACCCATTCTACCTTCAAATGATGGAGTCCCTCATCACCCAGTCCTTTCTCACTTTCTACCTCTACAGATGGAGCCACTAGGGTTGACGCATCTGGAAAGAGGAAGCGTCATCTCTCAATATGCAGATGAGGCATCATCAGAGTCTCTAGTCCATCTGATTAACGAGGCTGAAACACATCCTAATGAACTGGATGAGCTTCTGGCCAGCTGAGTATCTTAGTCACTGATTTGGTGGCGGTAGGGTTGACGATGGCGGAGTCTGAGATTTCCCAACGATCTCTGAGGCTTACCAGACTAAAACAGAAAACGTGACAAGCCGATGGAGGTGGCGAGCAGGGTGTAAGGTTCAGTGTCTGCTGCAGTGATTCGTAATCAGTAATTCACCAGTTCCAATGCAAGTAAGCCTAATTAATGAACCCAGTGCACAGATTACATCCAACTACAAAGTTAGTTTTTCATTAAGTTAGATATTTGATCAGTGGCGGCCGCCACAAACAAAGGGTGGGCAAAGGGGGGTTGGGGGGGGGGGTGTTAGAAATAATATATTTCTATGTACCTTTAGCCACCGGCCGCCTCCAGCATTGCGTCGCATCTCCTTTTCCTGGTCCCAGCAGCCCCTGGGACAGACTCCCATCCAATCCCTGTGCTGCTCTGGGCTAGAAAGACGCTCCGCTCAGGCAAGGGAGTCTGTGGGGGTTTCTCCAGCCCGGCTGCTCAATGCAGCCAGGCTGAAGAAACCTAAGTGTGCATGTGTATTTTGGTCACCCTGAGACGGCTGGCCAAACACATGAGCACTTAGAGAGTGCAAGTAGCACTCCTCCTCCCCCCCTCCCATGCCTCGTCCCCGCCTCTCCCTACAGCGCTGGCTCAGAATTACTTTTCATTTGCTGGCTGCGAGCCAGGCAGATGGGCGACGCTCCTCTGCCATTTCGGAGGAGCCGCCGCTGTATTTGATACATTCTGACCTTAGCTCCAAGGAGCAACAGAGCGCTCTTCACAGGAGACTGTAATGTGAACAGCAGGCTTTCAAACTTGAGGGATTGGTTCACAGAACGGTATTTTAAAACCAAATTACAATTTTGAAACTAAATTATTGATTTGAACTTTAGGACTGAATTGCTACAGATACGACTATGATGCACAGAGCATTAAGTTACACAAGTCCATGTGTGAGCAGCTCATGGAGACTAGCGGTCGGCTGTGTGGATTTTTAGATCTCGCCTGCTGACAGAGCATGCACTGTCCGCTGCGAGGGGTATTTTCTTTACTATAAAGGGCTAGTAGCCCACCCATTGCTTACCACTCGTTAGCATCATTGTTACTCTTCTTTGCTGCCTCCTAATTGGCCAGAGCATGCCCCAGGCGTCACTTCCATTTCTGTCTGTGGAGCATGGACCAAGTACAGATTGACTCATTTTAATGAGTGTCCGTCCGCTGCTTGTGCTGTGATTGAGGTACTTCTTCTTCGCCTCCCACCCCTCTTGCCCATGGTGCTTCTTCCCCCTCCTACCTACTTCTTCTCTGTGTTGTTTCTCTAACATCATCTTCTGAGAGAGCAGTCCTAGAGCTCCCCAAATTTCAAGTCTGGAAAATCTTTGTTTGAAACCTCCCACAGACTGCTCTGTTCGCCTCTTCACAAGACAAGGCGATTGTTACTCACTATCATTCTCTTTAATGACCGAGTACTGTGCACGTCTGCTTCTCCTATGAGGAAAAGGTTTTGACATATGTACGTCCATAACACTGCCCACCTCCTTTATCCCCAACCAGTAAAATATATGTTGCTCTTTCGCCAGCTAGCTCCTCCCGATCTAAAACACATTTATTTATAAACAAACCAGTTCTTGCGGAAGCACTGTACATAGTAACAAGCTCCTGCATCGGATCAAAGACATCAGATGTTTGCAAAGATAGTAGGTCAAGATAATTGGTAACATATTGTATTATAATTGCACGTATATAGCACAAGGTTTTGAAGCACTATCTAGCAATTCAGTGGCAACTCGGACAACTATCCATACCACACAATGCCAATCCACACCACCACATACAATGCCACTCCACATCACGCCACACAATGCCACTCAACGCCAACGAAACCAATAGGTCTCACATAGGCAACACCTATTGGTTTTGCCAATGCTTATTGTACTTGTGCCCCTTAAATTCGATTATAAATTCTAGACCATAAATCCCACGATGCACAAGTTACTCGTAAGTGGAACTGGTAAACCCGGAGTGCTGGTGCCCCGGATGGAAAGGCAGAAGAGGCGGCGCGGGTGATGGAGCCGCAGAGCTCCCTTGCCGTGCTCCGCGTGGCCTAGCCGGGAAGTGTCCCACAGTTGCTCACTTCTAGCTCCCACCAAACTCCTTCCAAGTAGATGATCTGCCACATATTACTATTGCTATATTATTATTGTGGATCTACAAATTACGGCTCATTTTGACCTCACACGTTAGGCAACAAGCTATCCTTCAGATTCAACAGATGTTACAGTTCAGGCCTTAGACAGCAGTCAAAGGTAAAGACAAATTTAATAAGTTAGCACTGTAGAGCACAAAATGAACTCCACAGGAGCCATGAAAGAGGTTCCAAAGCTGATGTAAAGTGTAGGCTACACCCAAGAACATCAAGTGTCAGCATACATTATCACTTAAAAATCATCTTGTCCATTTAAGTGACTGTAAATAAATACATTCATTGATCCTCTGCCTAAATATCAGCGTCACAAATTCACTGCCACACAAACACCAAGATTAAATTACAGAAAACAAATTGTTTAAAAAAAAACAAAAAACCTGGTCATCAACAGTAAAAGATATCCCCAGGTAGGTTTGTCATTTTCACTAAATGTACTAATTGTGCCCATAACTATCAGTTTTAGTGATTGTCATGATGTTGCCAGCGAAGCCCATTAGATGCCAGCTATTGCCATCATGTACCAGGTTATCCGGCCTTCACACAATTTCTGTACTATCGTGTACCTAGGTTTGCCCCACTATATGCCCATTTACCAGGATTTACACACTATATGCCTCAGCAACACCGTAAAGAGGTACGTGGCGAGACAACTCCAATACTACGCTGAAATGAGCCACTTCCACCACTCAGAGCCATGAGTCCACTCCTCCTCCACTCCAAACCTCCACACACTGCATGAACGTTTCACCAAAAACAACACTGTAACACACAAACTTAAAGTTTCAAGAGGTAGGCTGGAGTTTCAAGACGATAATTACACATTAAACTATGTTCCTTAATGGCAACTGTACTATTTGCCGGATTACCAAGAGGTTGACTAACCCACCTGACTTTCCTAAAATTTGCAGAGACTTGTAAATCAGTTCAGTCGTTAAAGGCACCAATGAATGTCTGTTCATCGGATCAAGGAAAGATCATTTAAGGGAATGAAACACGGTGGAAGGTCACTGGGTGTGCAAGGACCTGGATTCTGGCATCCCTCAACCCTAATCAGTGATCCGACCACACTACACGCAAATAAGGAAACTTCTGAAACCGGAACTACTCAGACGTTAATTCTAATTGAACTCCACACACAATGGGGTCACGATCGAGGGACTTCAGTCACAGTTAATCCCTCTGACCTCCAACCACACAGGTGTACTGCACACTTCTGTCGAGCACTCTGAAGTGACCGAAAGCCGACATACTGTGCTTTACAAAACCTCTTACTAAGTACTAGTAAATGACATCATGTGGTCTGGATATTTATTATATACTAGTCAATGCGCTTTAGTTATCCCCATCAATGCCATGGTGTGCTCCAGGTAACCCCCCCCACCCCCATCAATGCCATGGTGTGCTCCAGGTAACCCCCCCGCCCCCATCAATGCCATGGTGTGCTCCAGGTAACCCCCCCACCCCCATCAATGCCATGGTGTGCTCCAGGTAACCCCCACCCCCATCAATGCCATGGTGTGCTCCAGGTAACCCCCACCCCCATCAATGCCATGGTGTGCTCCAGGTAACCCCCCACCCCCATCAATGCCATGGTGTGCTCCAGGTAACCCCCCACCCCCATCAATGCCATGGTGTGCTCCAGGTAACCCCCACCCCCATCAATGCCATGGTGTGCTCCAGGTAACCCCCCACCCCCATCAATGCCATGGTGTGCTCCAGGTAACCCCCCACCCCCATCAATGCCATGGTGTGCTCCAGGTAACCCCCCACCCCCATCAATGCCATGGTGTGCTCCAGGTAACCCCCCACCCCCATCAATGCCATGGTGTGCTCCAGGTAACCCCCCACCCCCATCAATGCCATGGTGTGCTCCAGGTAACCCCCCACCCCCATCAATGCCATGGTGTGCTCCAGGTAACCCCCCACCCCCATCAATGCCATGGTGTGCTCCAGGTAACCCCCCCCACCCCCATCAATGCCATGGTGTGCTCCAGGTAACCCCCACCCCCATCAATGCCATGGTGTGCTCCAGGTAACCCCCCACCCCCATCAATGCCATGGTGTGCTCCAGGTACCCCACCCCCATCAATGCCATGGTGTGCTCCAGGTACCCCACCCCCCATCAATGCCATGGTGTGCTCCAGGTACCCCCATCAGCTACCACAGTGTGATCCAGGTACCCTTCCTCCCGCCCCCATCAATGCCATGGTGTGCTCCAGGTACCCCCCCATCAATGCCATGTGTGCTCCAGATACCCCCCCCATCAATGCCATGGTGTGCTCCAGATACCCCACCCCCCATCAATGCCATGGTGTGCTCCAGGTACCCCCCATCAGCTACCACAGTGTGATCCAGGTACCCTTCTCCCCCCCGCCCCCATCAATGCCATGTGTGCTCCAGATACGCCACCCCCCCCATCAATGCCATGGTGTGCTCCAGGTACCCCCCATCAATGCCATGTGTGCTCCAGATACCCCCCCATCAATGCCATGGTGTGCTCCAGGTAACCCCCCCCCACCCCCATCAATGCCATGGTGTGCTCCAGGTACCCCCCCCCCCCAACAGCTACCACAGTGTGATCCAGGTACCCTTCTCCCCCCGCCCCCATCAATGCCATGTGTGCTCCAGATACGCCACCTCCCCCCATCAATGCCATGGTGTGCTCCAGATACCCCCCCCCCCCATCAATGCCATGGTGTGCTCCAGGTACCCTCGCCCCCCAATCAATGCCATGGTGTGCTCCAGGTACCCCCCCGCCCCTCCCCCCCCCAACAGCTACCACAGTGTGATCCAGGTACCCTTCTCCCCCCCCCGCCCCCATCAATGCCATGGTGTGCACCAGATGACCCCCCCCCATCAATGGCATGATCAGATCCACACATCGCACTGCTCCCATGCGCCAGTCAATGGCATGATGGGCCCCAGGCACCTTCACACGCCAGTTAAGCCAACATGTGCCAGGAATCCTCTCTCTCCTATTTACTCTCTCCATCTCACTATAGCATAGGAGGTTGGGTGATTTTGGTAAAAATATCAGTGATTTTGATAAAAAGGTCCAGAAGCAAGAAGGCTCCTCAGATACCACTCATCAAGTATTCAGTAGCACCCTCCATCTTCCTGCTTTAGGCCCAGCCAGGCGCACAGGCTCCTCTTCTCCATGGTGGCAGGCTGTACCTCACCAGAGATGTCTGCCATGGCGGGACCAGGATGGGGACGCATTCAACTGTTACTGAGCTCGACCCCATCCTGCCTTAGCAGGCACAGCTGTACTGGCATACTACTCTGCCTGGGACTGAAGCCTCATGTCCACAAAAAGCAGTGCTTGCGTGAGACACGCCTCACATGTGCACCCCTTACCCATGCGCAGTCGAGCCATCCATCAGCAGATGACGCTGAGGAGCACTCTCTGTGGATGGACCTACCTGGGGCATCCTGTGCTACTACTGCATTGATGTTGAGTGCTTAATAAAGGTCACCCTGGTGGAGCATTGTCACCCACTCACGCACTCAATGAACCAGCCACCACTGCAAACATCCTTCAGTTCAGCAAGCCTTCCAGGACGCTGCTGCCCATCATTCAGCAGGACTATAACGCAGGAGAATAAATTTACATGCACTGTCCGCCTCGCCATCAGTGTGACAAGAGCCACGAGAACGAAGAACAGGCTGTAGTATCAGAATCAGACAGCTTACATAAACCCTTCTACTGACACTTAAGGTTATATTAGGTCAATTTTTTCTAGTTTGTCGCTATTTGAGCCCTTTCCTATAATTGTAAAGCCTTGTCTGTAAATGAGAAGCTATGGCTCTCCATGCGACGGGTATATGACGTGGAGGGCAGACTGCGTCAAAGGATCTTGCTTCAGCCACTTTCATTACCTTCTCTTGTACTGTTATATAAGGAAGATCCTTCACCTGTGACTCTGTGACATCAGGCTGTGACAAACCAATGTCTCCAAGCGGCTTCTCACTGGAGCATGACAGTGCCTACTGAACGAGAACAGAGAGCGGGCGAATGGTTGCTGATCTAAATCAGAGCAAATTGACATGCCGTAGCCTCTAGAAACCTTATTATCTAATCAGAAAGAGAGGTCCCTCACCTGAATAAAGGACACTCGATTGAAACAATTCATGGAACCAGCAAGGTGTGACTGCACACTGAACAATAAAAGTGTTCTGAAACATGAAGCGGGCAAGAGCTCCAGCTGTTCCATTCACATCACTAGTTCCTTTAAAGCAGATGCTTTTCAATCCAGAGATGAGGACACGAGCAATCACCAGGAAACAAAAGTCATCAGCTGGAGCAGTTCAATAAAGGAAATTGGGCAAGGAAGAGAACAAGCTTAAGATGCTAATCTCAAAAGACTATTTGTATAATAAAAGAAAACTCCGAATTCCATAATGGAAAAATGGAAAATCTTTGGAATGTCATTAGGTAGAGGAGCTAAAAGCACTGATCATTCAATGAGGTCTGGAAGAACAAGGAAACAATTAAAGGAGAAGCCATCTTGAGTCTTCGGTACAATGGTAGATAACTTGTCACATTCTTGTAATAGTTTAATCGAAGATATAGTATGCTCGGAGCGTAACTTTACTCAAACGACCATGATTTGGACAATACTCTAGAAGTCATTCATAACCAGGGAAAGAAACAGACCTACAGTCAATCTTCGCCCAGTGAAAGATGCCAAACATCACTTCCTGTTCAAGGAATCCAAAGAATACAGTATTAGCAACAAGAGAGTTGTAGCAAGCATGAATACCACTCCAGTGCCTCTCCCTAGAAACTCCTCTTACTTGGCCATGAAGTGTCAGCTCACAAAGATAAGAGTTGATAGAACACAAACACACAGGTTGAGAGCCTCAAACTGACAGGAGGTCACCCCCACAGCTGCACTCCTCCACCCATTGGGATACTTCGACAGGAGAGACTAAACAGAGCTTCTTAGCGATCTCAAAATCACATCGAAAGACATACAGAAATCAGGATGTCTATCAAAGAGAGTAGCGGAGAGGTAGCAGGGAGCCAACAGGAAACCTAGGCAGCCATTAAAATTACTTATGACCCTAGCATTGCATTAGACAAGACAATAATATTTAGAGACAAGTGGAAGTGTCCACAAGATAACAAAAAGCACAACACCTTGAAGAGTGCTACCTTTAATCTGCTAAAGGAGAAACAGCAAGCGAGCAATGCCGGCCACATACAATATGGCTGGCAGTCAGGTTTACAGAGGAGAAGCCTTACTTTATAGCCTGCAACCTGGCAGTACTCTAGTCAGGATCAGCAAATAACTATCTTATTCAGCAGGTACAATCAGTCTTTCGTGAACGAAGCCGCAGGCATCTTCGTTGGCAAACCTCCAGCATCCACACAAAGATTACCACAAGACAAAGCATGACCAGGTAAAGGGCTTTGGATCCACCACCGAAGGTCTCAGTGCATGGTCATCTTTTGCATAAGATGTGCTGATGTTGGCAAGCCCAGGGCGCCACTCCATAGCTCAGTCTGGGCATCACTTAATCCAATGCCATTCTGTGGACGTCTGTCTGTTCGCCTTCGTTCCAGCACCCGTAGCTGCTTGCCAGGATGGTGCGGTGTACATTGCTAATCCCTCTGGCCAGCCCACTAACAAAGGCTGTAAATTACACTGCACCAAGGTATGGTCATTCATACTGAAACTTTGCATTGTAATAAAAGCCTCCATCCAAGGACTGACTGAACTCTGCTTACTAGCACTTCTGTGTGGCTGAGCATGCACTACTCATTTACATGTTACACAAGTGCACTACTAACTTCTAGCAGACCTTTATTTACTTATGCATGCAGGATGCTGCGGAGATACACTCCCAAATGAACTATCTCCAACGGAAATTCACTGCAACTAGTTGACGCCGTGAACCCTTTCCTTAAATAGAAGGTGTTTAATAATGCAAGTAAATTGGTGACCATCTTTGAAGGAAACTTTTCACACTTTTTTTCTTCACTGAAACAAGAGAGTGGAAAAATATTGCAGATGAGGTCTCGCCAGGGCCTTGTGCAGTACTAACGGGCCGCTCTAGTCATGTCTTCTCTGTGGTGGTAGCACAAGGGTGGGATATTCACCAGAATGGATGCTCTGGGTGTCATCACCTAGATGGCCAGAGGGATTGGAGGAAAGGGGGGGAGGGGGTGTCAAACATTCTACTAGACCTTTGGTGCTTCTATGCTATATATCTCCCAAAAATGCAAGGACAAGGTAAATACAGGCTTCAAATATTCCCCCAGCGGTGCAACGAAGACTTGACAAGTAGAGTCTAAGTCACTGGAAATACGTTGGCCAATCGGTTCGAGAAAAAATGTTTAAATGCCATCAACACTGAAAGGGATGGGACTCCACAAAGTACTGTAAGATCTGCTGTGTATGAATGCAATTAGACAGTTTTGGATTGACTACATGATTCACGGTTTCATAAAAGGGCATTGATTATGTTACATTATGTGTAATATATGTATGGTTCTTGATCTGCAAATGTGGATACGGACCTGGCTACGGTTGATGGACGTAAGTCAAAGCCAATCCCTTCCGGCAAGTGGCTCATCTTCAGCTTTTAAGATGCGGTGCACAGGTGGACTGCGCCGTTTTCTAGTCTCTCATCTTCCCTTTTCACTGAAGTACACAACAAGACCCACTGGCTACTTGCCAACAAGCCTGAAAGTCAAACTCGGTGGTGCAAGAAATTTATCAAAGGAGCTGAAACCATTGGAGAGTCTGTGAGACGTATGCAGTGGGGTTTAGACAATCTCCTATTAAGTATCAGTTCGTGCTGCTCATCCACCCACAGAAGGGATTAGAGGCAACAATGGACCAGACGATGAGACCAGACTCGAGCAAACCAAAGCGGCTTAGCTTTCTGCAGATTTAAGGTCATAATCTTCCACTGACGCCCACTCGCATCAGAAGGGCACCAGAAGCGTGACGGACACATTTACCAATCTGGAGTAAGAAGTGTCATCACAGCAATTAATGTACATTTACCAACAAATAAGTAAAGGGCTTTGGACATTGGTACCATAAATGTACATGTGTGTTAGGACGACAATGGCCCCTGCATGATGTACAGTGGTGTCCAATGCCCTGTGTGCCTGAAATGCACACCTCTGATCCTTGTTTTTTAATTTTCGGTCATGCCACACACTAATCCTGTGTGTGCACATTGACTTACACCCGGTCTTTTGAAAATGATGGCTTCTGGACCTTGTCCTGAACTGGGAGGGGTGCACGAAATGCACCTTCGTGGTCACAGGAGACTACCATCACTGTTGTGGGTTTCATGCGTGGAGAGGTGTCCTGGTAGTGTACCATGGGTGGTGAATTATAGTGACATGCTTTTTACATGTGAGACATAAATGCGCTTACAGGCCATTCATCTAAGGTTTTGCTGTAAAATCCAAAACGCCAACATCCCATGCATTGTACATGCACATGTGTGTTAGAATTGATAGTGTGCCTTGCACGAGTAACACAGACCTGTGAGTTCCATTTTGGAAGTCCCCAGCCTCGACCAGAATACAAGCTGGAGGGGGCTGCTTTCCCCAGGCACCACATGTGAATTGCTGGCATCTCCTAGATGGGAGGTAGAGCACCACACGCTATAGTGAGGAAGAGGAGACAGGCTTTCCTTCGAACTCGAAGTGCCACGGTCCTCCTTCATACATTGGGCTGTAAATGACTGACTGCAGCTGCAATTATGCAGATGGCAGGGGGCACAGGGAGAGCCTTGGAGTATCTGCTGACCTTTGAAGGGGCACAGATTCTTGTGCATTACTGATCTCTGTGAAGGGGTCATAAATAGCTGGGTGCAGCCTGATCACACCTCTTTGTGCGTCTGTTGTGGGCATTCCACCTGGAGACTGTCCCGCTGGGCAGAGCATCTTTGCAGACAAAAGCCAGGCCTGGTAAGGACACATGAAAGGGGAATCAAAGCAGATTCTATATTACACAACTCAGTGAATTTGGTAAAAGGACGGGAGCTCAAGACCCATCTTTGTTAGTTGTTATGACTCCTCTACCGAGGATGGGGTACTCCGAGGAATACTCGGGGACTACTATGCAGCCAGTGGTTGGTATCAGGCACGCAACGCCCATTGGGCTGAAAGGGCTTCAGCCACCAAACCCCCCCCCCCCCAGTCATGTGTCTCAGCAGGGGCTGCTGCAGCTCGAGCTGCTGTGGGCTCGGCTGGGCAGTGTCTGGAGTCTCATCTCCAGCACGAATGAGTTTTTCACAGTTCTTTAAAGACCATTTGCATATTTACATACCTTTGTAAACTGGTTACCAAGGCTTCGTTGTTTTCCTTGTTCCAGTCCCCCCTGGGCCCCCACTCGGCCTATTCTTTACATTTGGATTTTACTTTTTACTGCCTTAGTGTGAGAACGCATGTTATGAAAAGAAATACAAAGTTGGGTTACCAAAAGAAATATTCCAGCCATTTGTTGTTTAAAGAGCCTGCAAAAGGCCTTGTCTTGACACTAAATAGGGTTATAAATAGGGCCCCCGGTTTTCCCTTTATACGGATTTTTACATATAAATACAGACGGAAAACTTTTTTCCTTTGTCTGTATTTATATTTAGAAACGGCAAAATACTAGTAAATTTTGCCGCGCTTCAGAGTTGCCGCGCCACGCCCCTGTTCATGATGCTTGAAATTCCTTTCAGTTCCTCCCAAATAGGGTCTTTTAGTGACCTACTGTTGACCTATTGGCTCAGGGTCTTTTAGTGACGGCCGTGACCCTGAGCCAATCCTGGTCGTATCCAAGCGTCACTGTGTGGGTGTGCTAACACCTCCGGCCCCGCCGTCATAACTTTTGCTCTTTATTTTGGGGGCTCACCCGCCTATTTTGCCTTTTTGACTGCACTATGGGTTTGAAGACAGACGCCTTCCTGTTGCCACCATCATCAGCTTTTGTTGCTGCCCTCCTCTTGAATTCAGCCTCTCCAGGGCTCCGCCGCTCGAGTGAGCTCTGGGCCAGCCCGCCGCCGTCTCTACTGGCAAGGTAAGTGTATTTTCGCGGTCCTCCCCACCCACCGCTACCTGAAAGCCCAAGGGCGGGCCCGCCTCTCCGCAGCAGGAGCCAGTGTGAGAGGGCAGCAGTGCAGGGAACAGCGGCAGGTGTCAGCGAGGAGCAGGAAGTGCTGGGGCCGCTACTCCGCTCTCCCAGGGCCTCTCGCAAGCCCTCGGGCCTCGTGCACCTCGTAGCAGTCGGCCTCGTGCACCTCGCACCCCAGCCTCCGCTTGCCAGCTGCGCCCTTCCCTAGCCCGGCTCTGCTTGTATGCAAATATAGCTGTCGGCTGCATTTCCGTGGTGCAGCTTCCAGGCAATGCCACAGTGATAGCAGAAAGAGTGCAGGTGAGTTCTAAGAGTAGTTATCCAAAACCAACATGCATAGCCATGAGCAATTGAGGGCTGAACCATAGCAGAAATTACTAGATTTGTCGGCATACATTTATTTAGAGAAAATCTTCATTCAGAGGTAATATTGTGCGATGGCCACAAACTTTCATACTTTCATATTCAATAGCTTGAACTTCACTGTATGGAATTTAAGTTATCGCCAACCATTTGAGTCCGTACTGAAACACTAATCAAACATTCACCTTCAGATCTCCATACATAGCACACAGCCAGGCATGTTCGTGTTTTGGGAGTATTACTTTAATCCGACCGGAAAATATGTATTTTGGAAGTGGGGTGTGCAGGGGGGACTCGCTGCATACCTGAGGCAGTGAGACTGCACATGCGACAGCTCTTCAGGAGAGTGAGTGCGGACAGACGAGTACAGCGCCACACCAAGTGGCCTCTTGGCACATGGCCATGCGCTGACGTCTGCAGCTCCCACAATGTGTAATCTCAAAGGCTGCCTGAGGCACTATTCATCTGCGTGCTACATATTTCACATAATTGACTGCAGATCAGGTTTAGGTTGAGGTTTCAGCAGGGCTGGCTGTTCCTTTCATCCTTCTGAGGACGGTTTAACTCAGCACCATTGTTGAGTTGGATTAGTAAGTGTGCCTGCTTGATTTTGCTCGTAACAAAGCCACTCAGTCGTAAAAATGTCTCATAATTTCACTGAAATTATTCAAATGTCACACATGTCAATCTGAAACCTTGGCAGCTATGGGTTAGTCCACTCAGCTTCCAGTAAAAACAATTGGGCTGACTTAAAGCCATGTTAGAGCTAACGTTTAGCGTGGGGCTCGCTCTGTCACAACCGGTATTTATGTCCTACAGCCTCCTTCCTGGGTCAATTTAAATAAATGTGGAAAAATACTAGTTGAAGCGTCGTCTTTTGCTTGTCGCAAAAATAAATGTGGATAAATACAGATAAAATGCCCAAAAAATACATATGGATAAATACAGACGGAAATGGCAAAAAAATAAATACCATAAAACCGGGAGCCCTAGTTATAAATAAAATCGTATGTATTCATTTCTAATGTGACTTTTCAATCTTTGTTCCCTTTAATTATCAGTCATGGATCATTTAGGCAGCCCTAGAACACCGTTAAAAGTGCTTTCTATTTATATTTGTTGTTCGAAGTATGCACAGATAAATGCTGAAAATACGGCTTTAGGTGACTGCTTATTTTTGTACCGTCTGGAACATCAATATGATGAGCTGGCAACACTAATCACAAGACTGGAAGTTTGTTGCAGGATGAGCACAATATTTATTTCCTCCACCCTCGATCCCTGGAGCCTGAATAATGCCATAAAAGCAATAGTTTAACTTATATCTGAAACCCTATGCCAGCCCTCAATAACATGCTGAGTTACTTCAAATGTCTGGGAATGCACCCTGCATTCAGACAACTCATTCCTCATTCTCGCCCTTCACTTTCACACTAACCCTGCACTCACAGATCACCATGCACTCACACCACCCGCTCACCTTGCACTCACAGTGACCACACTGCACTTATGCCACTCGCCATGAACTCACACCGTTCTCCCTCCACTTACCCTGCGGTCACATGAGCACACTGCTCACTCTGCACTCAGTGATGACTCTGCACTCACAATGCAGTTCATCCTGTACCTCACCCCTGCAATCACACGAGCACACTACTCACCCTGCTCTTGTGACACTTCACTCACCTGTCCCCCTCACTGCTCACTCTGCAATCTCACTCAAACAAGCCCATCACTAACCATACATTAATTTGTCCCACTCTGCACTTACATCCGCACCCAAATTCATATGGTCACCTCACTCACCCTGCAGTCATTCCTCTCACCCTACTCTCACACTGTCTCATCGCTCACCGTGCACTCACATGGGCACTCCTGTCACAGCGCAGAAGGCTAATGTGCCTGCTACAAAGAACGTGAACCATGCAGATCACAGAATTGAGTTTGAGTAAACTACGGGTAGCTCTATAAAAAAGTTAAATGTTGGTCAGAAAGGGGCTATAGAGAGATGAGGTGCATTGTTGTAGAGGGGTAGTGAGGGAATTCTTGGAGGAGGAAATGGGAGAGGGGGCACCAAAAAAGACTGTTGCACTGTGCGCGACCAGTGCTAGGGCCATCCCTGGCTGGGAGTCTTAGCCCCCCTGAAGTTCAGGACTAGTTGCGCCCCTGGTTGGTGTCACACTGACCACTAACTGCCCAGAGGAGAAAGAACATCGCCTGGCGGCCAAACTGAAGGAGGAATTACTGGACTGAGCTGGGTGCCAAGACATCCTGCCTGTGTGCAAAGGGAGGAAGCGCCAACCCTGCAGGGGGAGCAGATCATTGAAGGAGCTGCAGTAATAGACCCTGGCCCAGGGCCAGTCCAACAGAGACTCTCTAAGCAAGAATGCCGAAGGAATCACTGCACTGATGGTCCGGGGACAGTGGAATCTTCGTCATTTATCCCAGTCACAGCTACCACGGCACCTGGAGTAGTGTGCCCGACTGAAGCAGGGATAAGCGCCTGTAGGTGGCCTGTGTGCTCCACAAGTGGACAGTGTGACCATGGAGCTGCCTAAATGTGCCACTGGGTCAGAACCAGTCCTGAAGACCAAGTGATCAGAGAGGTGCCCTGAGGGCACCTCATGTAGTATCAAGGTTATTGCCTCACGCCACTATGTGCCGAAGATACCGCCTGGCGTTCTCCTGCTCCAAAGAATCATCATCTGCGGGCGTGTGGCCATCACACTCAAGAAGAAGCACCAAGTGCTCACCAAAGTGTGGAGTGAGCTACGCCATGAGTCAAGTACCTACTGGAGTGACAGTGAGCCGCGACCTGCAGCCTGCTGCCCGGAAGAGGGACAATGACAGAAGCCTCAGATCCTGCCATGACCCTCCGAGCAACGTGCTACGCAATTGGCTGCCGCACAGCTTCTGGGAAGAATGCTGCGAGTCACCAGGACGATTCCCGCTACCGGTGAGATCCAGCCCAGATCCGCTCTTACGAAGTTGGTGAGAGACTGAACGGGCCCCAGCTAGAGAGATTGAGTGCTAATATCAAGCTAGGAGGGGAGGGGGGCAGGCTGCACTCACAGACCTACTTCAAACTCTGAACCTGGTGGGGAGGGACTCCAGTGAAAGGGGGGACTTACTAGAGACAGGTTCTATGTTTTCCGTGTAATAAATCTCTTGTCTTTTCTACAAAGAGAAGCACTGGGCTGGATACTGATTGTATTATGCTGTTGGGCCGCGGGGAAGAGGGGTTTGGAATTGATTGTTGAGCCAGAGTAATCCCCCCACTAACCTCTCTGAGAAGCCTGCGACTACTCGCCCTTGCTACTACTGAGAATCCAGCACGTATCAAGCTGTACTTGGCCCTGTCTGCAGAGTCGTCGTAGGGTGGGCCTTGGGACAGTAGTGGTACAAGTCCTCAACCCCTGCCTGCCCTAAGTACTCCTTAACGGGTTCCAACAGTGGGTCACTAAATATTTGAAAAACTGAAAAGTTGTGAAAATTGCACAATTTTAATAAAAATAAATGGTTTGCGCAAGATGCTCAAGCCATGAAGCAAACGTGAATGTACGCAGCTTGAACGAGCCATGGGCACTGTTTACACTGGACCTGGACCAGCTGCACGCATGCGCCACATTTCATAGGCTTGTTTGCCGCGTGCCAATACTTAATTACCCATGTGATTTACATTTTTTAATTATGCATATTAACTCGATTGTGTACTTTTCCTAAATGGCAGCACCTGGCCCTCTTGCTAAATTATGCGGAAAGGGCTGGAGGGCAATTTGCAGTTGGTAACCTAGATTAGACTGCATTCTACTAAGGCAAAATGAATCCGAGTCCTCACAGCTTTGCCAGTCGCAAAGCCATGATGTGACCAGACGCACACTCCTCTCCCGCACCTTTCAAAGAGACGTTCTTCTTAAAAATACAAATACATGCCATATGAACACAATTTCCGTGTTTTGGGCGCATTCCGCTCTTGGAGACCAGAGCCCTGCACATCAACCAACCCGTCTCTATGCGCACACACGTTCGTGAATTACTTATAGAGAAATTTACTTTTCTGATTAAAGTCAGGCGGCTGTACACTCGAACGAGGTGGGACCTCGCTCTTCAAACTATTGGGGCAAACATCTGAGCTTCAACTGCTTCTTACTGGGGCAGACACTTGTCTTTTAAAGAGAGGGGTTCACCACTACCCACTTCACAGAGGCAAGCTTCAGAAAGACAGACTGTAAAGGGGTCAGCCGGTGAATGATGTCACACTAGGCCTCCAAACCCAAGCAGACATCAACAAAGTAACAGATTGTGTCAAGTGCAGGTCTTCTGGGCTTTGGGGGGATGGGGTGGGGGAGTGTCTTTTTGGGTCATAGAAATGGCTGCTTATCTCCAGAGGCAGTACCAGACGCCAGGCTGCACAGGTACTCTAGCAATGCTCCGGAAACTAATCCAGCAAGAAAGAGAAAAAACTGGCGGCCAGAAATAAATCTTCTAGCTAGCCAGGTCAGGCAGCAGGGCGATTAGCAGAGGAATAACTGGAGAGAGCGAGGAGAATCCACAGAGTCCAGTGAGCGAGCAACGATTCAGGAACAACTGCAACGCAGCTGGACTTTTAAGTGGAGCTCCTTTTATAGTGGAAAATAGGGTGTGACATCATCCGAGAAGAGGTTCGGCAATCTTGGATTCAGAAAATATGGGTAAGAACTAAAACATTAATTTAAGCAAATTACCTAAAACAAATATTAGGAGTCATTCAAAGAATTCTAATATGTTAGACAGGGCTAGACGCATAATGTTTACTCAAAATGGCGACCTAAAAGCCATGTTACATGGCAAGGAACGTCCCTGCACGTGACATATTGAGGCCAGCATGCAGGAGAAAGTTATCAGAAGATTATCCGGGTCCCGTCTGGCCAACACACAAGAAGGAACAAGCATTTTCAATGCAATAGGTCTCGCATTTGCGAGAGTTTAAGCTATTGGCATTGTAAATGACAATGCCTTTTATTTATGTGTTTTTAAAACCAACACGCATATAAAAGGCATTGTTATTTATAATGCCAATAGCTCAAACTCTCACAAATGCGAGAGCACTTTAATGGTGGCCGCGCCCCTTTCTTTAGATGCTGCTCGCCGTATTCAGGTTACAGTGAGCAGCGTCTAAAGAAAAGGTGCGGCCAATATTAAAGTGAAAGCGTATGTGGGGCACTTTCATCCATAAATAAAAAATAAATATACAAAGGTTCTGCAGCACGGCCGCTAAAGTGAAAGAGGACCGCGCTGGCAAATTAAATAAAAACTTTTAGTGCTGACTGGTCAGGCAGGTCGTTGTGAACCAATCAAAAACAGTCTTTCCTATTAAGGGATGCAATCTGCAGGAGTCTGAATGCTGCATCGATTTCCTATTTATTTGACCGATTGAATTAATATTTATTTGAAGTTGCAGCAAAAGCATTTCAACAAGAAACATTCTCCATACCAGCTGTTGTAGAAGCATTTACCAATCAGACATGAGAAGTGCTGCATGACAGTACGAACGCACTTATCATATTTACACTGCTAGGTCTAGTGAGGAGACCAGGTTAGGCTGTGGTTAGTGATTGGGGTTCCTGTCGGATTAGGTGGTGTTTGACAGCACTCTTGAAGGAGGGGGAACAGAGAAACAGAGCACATTTCTGTCAAGAGAGTTCCCATACATGGAGCCCAGGCAGGAGGACTGAAATCTCCATTCCACACTTGGAGGGCTGGGTTGCCACCAGGAGATTATGGTTGACTGAGACTAGTCTACGTCAGGATTAACTGAAGAGCGACAGCTCAGCAAAGAGACGTTTAAGGAAGCCAAGGCCAAATTTGTGCAATTCTCACCGCGCCTCCCCTGGAATCAACTAAGTGCACGCTGGACCTTGTTGCAGAGCAGTCCGCCCCCCACTCCTCCACAGGTACGTTCATTCGGATCACTTTGGCCATACAGTGTTGGTGAGGAGCCGGTGCTCCGAGTTTTCCCCATGGGGCCCTCATTAATGGACCAAAGTGGTACATTTCCTTGCTTCCTTTACGCTATATGTATTATATGGGTTGTGGCTATGATACACCTTTTTCATTCTGTGCACTTCCCCGTTGGGGAGACCCGACGTGTGCTGCATGTAGAATGTTTTTCTAGGCACATACAGTATCTGTGTGGGATGGGATTGCATCACAATGTATTTTCTATTTATGTATATTGTTTTTTTCTTTCAACTGTTTTGAATCTACTGATCTACAATTTTACAGACTGAGGAGATTAAAGTCTATTCACGGTCCTGACGAAACGTCCAGACCTCTCGGGCATTTTCGAGCATGAAACATGTTGACCCCACTGAACACAACCAGGCCTCATTATAAGGCGTGTTTTTGGTTCATTCTTGTTTTTAGTCTTGACACGGTCCCTCGCCATTAATAAAGATTATGAAGGGAGTGGAGTGCCCGTAGTTCATATTAACCCACTTGTTTACCCTTTTTACCAACTTCCATAAATACCACTATTAGGGCAGAGTCTTGAGCTCCGACAAACACTGGGCGGGGTAGAGAAAAAAGATCTCTGTCAAAGAGCCCCAGTTTTTGGGTGCCCGCTGTGCATTGCAGCACCCAACCAGCGAGGAGCTACCCCGATGATGAAGCATGCCTCCTGGGTGGGTGAGGGCTATTGCATCCTTGTAAAAAAGATCCTCGAGATCTGGGAGATGCTACCGGACCAGAGCCTGGGTGCCTCTTCTGGTCTTCATTTTCTGGTGTGAAGTCTCAGCTTGGTGAGACTGTGTGCCGGACCCTGGTAAATATTTCCTCTTCATCGCCTCAACTGTGGTGACACAACATTTTGCAAAGCCCTCTGTTGTAGGCCTTCTTGGTGGCCGCAGTCGGGGGAAGGAATGCGTTTCAGTAGGGTCCTTGTTGCAACTTTTACAATATTGTCCCGTGAAGTAAAATGACACATTGGAAACTAACCCGAAGCTTTCAGAGGACAGACAGAAAGAATATCAATGTCTTCGCCATGTGGATGCAAATGTGTGGCTGGATTTTTCAAAGATTCATGATTGAAACATAAGTGCTGTAGCTGTGTCGGCTACAAAGGTTTCTGTGGCCACAGACGTGTTGAACTATACTCCGAGGTGTCCGACTGACAAGGAAGTAGGGTATCAGCGGAAGTAGATACGACAAAGGAGGGAGCAAGTGCCAAAGTGGCAGTATGAGTGACTCACTAGCCACCCAGTGACTGATCGTCTCTCAGGCGGTCAGAGATCTGTGTCTGTAGGTGGGGAGTTCTTGTGGGAAAGGAGAGAAAGATGACTGAGTCTTGCAAAGACAAGGAGGGACAAGCTGAAGGAAGTGATGATTTAGCTGAGAGAGGAAGTACAGAGGGAGAGGAGGGCCGAGGCCTGGGGATCTTGTGCTACGCCTCCTTGGCGAGAAGCGCCAAGAAACTGAGAAAGAATGATCAGAGATAGAGTCTGAAAACCAGTAGAATGACAAACCTGCCATACCCAGAGTGGAGTGTGGACAGCGGGAACTGAACTCAAGGCTCTCTGCTGGCTCTCAGGTCTTGGGTGCCATCCACAAGACCAATTGGGCAAAGGCCCAGAACACCTGCAGAAACTGACTTGTCCATCCCCCAGAATGATGTCCCTGGCTGAAACTCCGATCTTTTCCCGCCCACCTGATCCCTCGGATGCTTCAAGAGATCCAAAGAAGGCGACAGAGGCTGAGAGGGCGAGGTTCTGGATTTATGAATGCCCTCAATCCATCCCGAGTTCTGAACCCACCACATTTAATTCAGCAGAGTCCTGAAGACTGAACTATTCAGACGAGTTTATCAGAGAACTCCCCGCTGTTCAGGCGTCGCAAACGCAGAACACATGATCGGTGCTACGCCCACTGAGATTAGCTCCCACTTTCCTCGCATCATATCTTAAAGTTACATTATGTTGTGCATTCTTCTTGCGCTCTGAAGTAACTGAGAGGACATGTAGCACTATATAAAACTTACAATAAGTATAGTGCAGCTTCAGAGGCGCAACTAGAGCCAAATTTCGGGGGGGGGGGGGGCTAAGAAAAAATGTCGTGGGACTAATTCTTCCGGGAATAGACAGAGTGGGGATGCAAGGGCTCTAAGAAGGGGTGAAAAAAAACAAAGCCTCATTAACAAGCAAATGGTCTTTTAAAGACCTGTGAAGTACTCGGGTGCGGCTGTGTGTGTGCCCGGGAAACTGTCTCAGCCCGGGCTGACGCACACGACAGGGGGTGGTGGGGGGGGGGGGGGGGAGGCTGAAGCCCTTTGAGCCCAATGGGCGTTGCGCGCCTGCGCAGCTTTGACTTAAGACCGGCATCAGGGAGCTTCAGCAGAAAAAGAAGTGCGCCCGATTGTTCCACTGACGCAGAAGCGAATAAAGATAAATGTACTGAAATTATCGGATTGAAAGGGGATCAACTGCCCTGGAACCTGTTGTATACATTCCTACAAACCAAGTTATCTTGAGAAACGAGGGTTCCGGTGCATCGTGGACAGTTATGCTGTGCGGACACCTGTGCACAGAAGACACTTTTGCAGTTTAGTGCAGATACCTGTGCTGCATGGACCCCTGCACAGCGTGGCCACCTGTGTATCGCAGTGTAGCTACTTCTGTGCTGTAATATGGACACCTGGTTAGTGAGGTCACCTGTGCATAGAAGACACAGCTGCAGCTCGGGCATCTGTGCAGCTCGGACCCATGCGCAGCGTGGTGCAGCGCGGACCCATGCGCAGCGTGGACACCTGTGCAGCGCGGACCCATGCGCAGCGTGGACACCTGCGCAGGCAGTCCCATGCGCAGCGTGGATACCTGTGCAGCGAGGACACGTGCGCAGCGTGCACACTTGTGCAGCGCAGACCCATGCGCAGCGTGGACACCTGTGCAGCACAGACCCATGCGCAGCCAGGACACATGCGCAGCGCAGACCCATGCGCAGCATGGACCCCTATGCAGTGAGGACACCTGTGAAGAGTGGACCCCTGCGCGCTTTGGCTCAGGATTAACAGGTGGCCCCCACAGCCCGCCCCCCTGGAGTGGGCCATACACTGTAACGTGCGATCCCTGCATCATCTGGCACTTGAGATGAAGACTCAGGCCGCAGCGAGTCCCACTCAGCATCTTACACTGCGTCACCGGCGCGAGGGAGAGGACGCCTTTTGGGCTCCTTCACCTGTGAGTTATGAGCTGCGAGCCGCAGGAGCAAGCATCTGCGACCAGAGCAGGAAGAGAGCTCAGCTCACACCATCTGCATCCTGCAGGCCGTCCATCTTCTTCACAGAAGAGAAATCTTCATCTTGTTAAAATGTCATCCATTTTAAGGAGCAGCCAGGGGGCTGCTGTGGGTTCAGTGCTCGCTGCTTCCTTGTTCTAATCCACTAAGTGTCAGTTTATTTTAGAACTCCCATTGTAAAGGATGCAAAGGGCTGGCACTTGCACCACCCTGGACTTCTTCGTTTTATTAGACTTTTAATTAGAGTTGTGAAACTATATATTTTAACAAGTGCACACAAACAAAACATCTTAACACCCAAACTCTGCATAACCACGCCCCCTTCAGCTCCTATGCAATTAAAAACAAACAAACACTGGAGCAAGGCACTAGCGTCCTCTCCATCACACACCCCAATGTAAGCGGCTTTCCAAAGTCACCAATTTCTTTCTACTCGAAATGTAAATGCACTGGTTCATTTAATTACCCAAGTAAAGGTGTCCCTAAAATGAAATACCTGTGCAACATTCCTTCATGCAAAAGAAGCATTGGTAAAGCCAATTACTCTCCCCTTTGAGACCTATTGCATAAGCCTGTGATGTGGCCACCCTTGTCATACGCTTGCATCCGCCTAAAAAATGACATGGGTGTTTTCCCCCCCTTTTTATGTACATATCTGAGTTTGATTGGTAAATAAAAAGAAAAAAAAATGTGCAAAATTGCTTTTTTTTTTTAAATGAGCGAGTAAAAAGACACGGGAGTCTGAAGCAAAAAGGGTGAGGAGGAAGCAGCACAGGGGCAAAAGCAACACGGGGTTGCAGGTGGGGTGCAGCAACTCATGGGGCATGGGTAGGGGAAGAAACATGGAGGGCACGAGTGGGGAGCGGAGAAAAGGAAATGGGCGAGCGAGAGGGCAAAGTGGAGGGCGCGGGGAGAAAAGCAAACAGGAGAGAGGGACCGCCCTGTGAAGCTGGGGGAGAACAAGAGCGAGAAAACATGGGGGAGAAGCACACGAGGGTGAGCGCATCAGGCAGGCGGTGTGGAGACGCGTGCTGGCAACAGGGCAATACAGAGCATTATGAGGAAGAGAAACTCACTAGTGAGAGCAGCAAAATATATGCACTTGTGTGGAGTGTTACACACAAAAGAATAAAGTAGTTCCCTAAAAGTGAGCAGTGGAAGGACACAAGTAAATTGGTACACTCCAGTCGAGAGACAGAAACAAAGATGGACTAGGCAAGCCATCCAATAAGAAGCAGGCAATTGAGAGTGACCGCAAAGCCAACCAGTGGTATGCAGTGGGCGGGCTGCAAGCCCATATGTTCTCGGTAAGCCCACAATATGCCTTTCTCAGCCAGACGTCTGTGCTGTCTGTCAAGCTAGACCTAAACATCGGTACTCGTATCGATCGCAGAAAGAGCAAAGGCTAAGCAGTGAATGACACAGATACCTCTCTGTGCTCACATTCATACACAACCAAAGCCTCGTGAGGAAGTCTCTCGACTGGCCACAAACCTCAAGTTTCGAAGTCCTCGCCTGAAATAGGCGTCTTTATCCCAAGGCTCGAGGAAAACGTTTAAATTAATCACCGGGTTTGAGCTATGGAATCTGGTGGCCACGTGATGAGTGAAGCTGATAAGTTAGCTCTGCAGGTTGGGTGCCAACCGCAGTGGTTTGTGTGCCGTGTGCATGTCGTTGCTAAAATCTTAACAGGACTGGATTAGGCTTTCCATTCCAAGCGGCCTCTGCTAGTAAAGTGCCAAGAAGTGTTTCAGCTTTTGATGTGCGCTATATAAATGGTCTTAATTGCATTTAATAGGACATGGCTGCAGCGAGCCAGGCAGTGTATACAAAGAAGGTGCTGTGAGGATATCAGACCCTTCCCTGACGAAGTGGGACGTATTGTCCATGTGAAAAGAGGCAGAATGCAAGAGAGGTTTTTAATCAGCATGGATGCAGGTGAAGTGCGTGGAAATCCAAAAGGGTGGTCAAAGTGGAGGTTTTTCACAACAAAAGGTGCAAGGTTGGGGATTTGGCCAGGATGAAGTTTGGAAAGTATCTGTAGAAGGATTGTCATAACATCTGCCCCGCTTGAGATGAGAGTGGGATGGCAAGTGGAGTTGAGTGGTAGGCATGTGTGGAATAACGACAAGGCAGTGGTGGTGCCGAGTGCATAAGTCCAGGTAAGAACAGGACCACACATCTTCCAAAGCCAATAGTAAAACGTGATGCGGCAAGGAGGGTGGCACTTCAAGGGGTAGGTGACCTCCAGTGTGATTGTCTTTGAGAGATTCTCACAGTGTGTGTGTTCCTCTAACCTCAGTTCAAACAGCCTTCTTTATGCAATCTGGGGAGTTTCAGGCTCTTTTGTTTTTTTTAAGGCAACTGGTATGCATTTGTTTTCAACACTAGATGTGACATCCCATCTTTCTCTGAGTTTTTTTATATGCACTTGCTTACGCTGCAACCTATATGTGTTCAGTCATGGGTATGTTCAATGCATTTATTTATTTGTACATTTAGCTATAGTCAGGGACACTAATTATGCAGCAGGAGAGGGCCAAATTATGCGGCAGGACTGAGTAAATTATGTAGCAAGAAAAGGCAAATTATGTGGCATAATGGGGCACATTTCGTAACAGTATTACTCCATTATTTTGTCATTTTTAAACTTGGTAACACTGTCTGGGCATTGGTTGCACCTGATTAGAACCAGTTTAACACCCAAATATAGCAATAAGCAAAAGAAAGGTGACCAGTCCCGCTTTGCACAGGGCCGTCCACTAAGCGGCAAAACGCGTTGCTGTATTTTTAGTAACTTTTGAACCGTCTTAGCTAGAAACACAATCCTTTTTTGGTTCAAATCTACAGATTATGCAGCAGATGGATTATGTGGCAAATCTAAAATAATCGCATAATTGCAGTGGCCTTGGCAATAGTACAGTTTACTTATGTTATCAATGTTGTATTTGCATGGTATTAGCCAGTGGGGTGTAGAATGTACCAGTAACCATGTAGAGCCTGGTGTACAGGGGTGGTGGGTGGGGGGGGCCTGCTGTGGAAGCTCTCCCGCTCACACCTCTTTTGCTTGATAGGAGGTACTCCCAGGAAGAGGATTAAAGATGCGTGAAATTTCTCACTGTGCGCCTTGGACAGGTCCAGGAGGTTTGCCTACCACCCCTTTCCCAGACACTCCAGCTACTGGCGTCGGTGAACAGTTGGGGGAATCTGACAGTACAACTCCTCACAGTGGTTTTAAGTTAAATTGATGTTATTAAAAATGCGCCGCAGCCGCCACCAAGCTGCTTCTGGGCCTTTCTACCATCAAACCGCCCTCCTGTTCTGCAGTCCGCCACCCTCACACTTTGTGTGACCCACGTACATCCCAGAACAGCCTCGGTTGTCACACACCACTCTTCCCACAATGCTTTCTACGCAACAGCAAAGTAACCTATTTACATAATAATAAAACCATCCCACGTACAGAATATGATATTATCCGCATCGTGGGCCGGGAGTCGCAATGTTTCTTGCAGTGAAATATGTTCTACTGTTAAAAGTACAACAAACAAAAAAATACTTCACCATTAAAAATCAACATAGAAACAGTTACAACCTCAAACCTGCCCTGCTGTTGAATATTTGTGCACCATTATCACAAAATAAAATCACTTTAATAAGCAGGCCTCTCCGTAACCCTTTTACCATGAATCATATTCTTAATAAACACATTTCTGACAGCCATCAGCCCATGAGCACAGACCTTCTTGTACGCAGACTGTGTTCCTTCTGGTGGCCTCTCCCTTACACAAAGCAGTCCTGCTTAAATTCCAATAACACACATCTTGGGTCCTTAACCCATCTTTGTATAGTTCTAGAACAGGTGTACTTCGAGCATAGTTCTGCCAACCGGTGCATCTACTGCATTCTCATCACCCACTTTGACTGCAAGTTGTTTTGGCGAATTTCTTTCATCATAAAACTCCTTTCTTATTTGCCTTTTTTCTCAGACTCCACTCTCCATCTTTACTCGGACTCACACTACTTTGGTTTCATTTCATCCAATGAGTACATATCTGTGTGCTAGGATACTAGCTTTCTTTCACTGAAACTGTGTCCTACCAGCTGTTCCAAAAGGTGTGACCCTCTAAGACACTAACATTTCTCTTAAACTTTTTGACCAACTCCTACCAATGCTTCTTGCTTTGTTCCCCTTTAAGATTTTATTAAACCTTTCCACAGTTTCTGGATGATAAATGGCACATATTTTATGTTCAACGACCTTTCATTCAATAATTTCTTCATCTCATTCAAGGCCAACTGAAGACTTTTAGCAGTCAAAACCGATAGTGGAAAATCTTCTCCGTCTAATACATCTTCTAAAGGTTTTATTAGTGTTTTGGTGATGATGTCCAAAACACACAGAAAACAGATCAGCTAGAATTAAAATATATAGCCATCTTCTCTCCTCATTAAGAAGTCCCTTTATATCAAGCACAACTTCCTCCCAGGGACCTACAGCCAATTTCCTACCAGGATGGCATCATAGTCTTGGGTAGTTTGGGTACCTTTCCACTCAAACCAATCCCTTCCTTGTCTCTCTATCTCTATGTCAAAGTCAGACCCCACAAACCCACCCTAGTATATTCCTTTATCTTCAAAATTACTAAATGGCCATTGTGAGCTAGTCAGTGATCCCAACCCTGAGACTTATGGGTAGAATTAGACGCGTGCCTCTGAAAAACAACGCACCATCACTTGATATCTCATTGTTGATAACCCAAAATGGCTTACATTCCCCCGTAAGGAGTCCTTTGTTTTCCTTGCCTTCAATTATCAATTCTAGTTCTCTTAATGTCTTACCATGCTCTTCCTCTGCCCCCATTCTTCTGTAAATACTCAGTAACTACACAATCTGTGATCCCACACATCTGGACATTTTTCTACAGAACACCATCACCACCACTTGTTGTTGCTTCTTCATTTTCTTCTACTAACCTTAATTGCCAATCAACTACTTTGTTTTGTGTTCCAGGTATATACACCATATCAACACCAGTCACAACAAACGTCCACTATCCAGAATCTGAGGTGCAAGAAAAAAAAACAGAACCATGGAGGAATGCAAGACCTTGACAGCTCACGGCATCACGAGCCCATAGGTGTATGAAGTGTGCCCTATACATATAGCGACAACTAAACATTTACAGTAAGTCGGGGTTGCTTTTCCACATTTTTCTGTGCTTATTTCTCACTTGATTGCATCATAAAGGGGGTGATAAAATGTGTTGCAGAACAATTCATATTCATACCTAAACAGCCCTGCTGTCTTCCTCCAATAGTGAAAGCCAGGAGGTTTGGGTTTAGATAGGACGACCTATAATTACATTATGAAGTAACGGGATCGTACAAAAGAACCATTCGTGTGATTAACCAGAGACTCCTGGCAGTCCTGAATGGAGGAATTTAATCGCTAGAGAAGGAAACACATGCACATTTTCACTGAGAAATGCTGGTGTTTCAGCTTCAATGATTGGAAATACTATACTCAGTACATTAGGCTTGAGTTGTTATGGAGACAAGCCAACGGTCATGCAGCTTTGTGTGTTATGAAATCTTACGACACACAGTAGGCCTGACTTGACTGTGAACAGCACATGGTAAAGCCAAAAGGCTTTTAAGGGTGGAGTATTATTAAGCAGCGTTAAGGCTTGTAGACAAGTGTTGTGTTCTATGTGTTCAAAGAGACTGTACGAGGCAGGGGTTTTGGGGTGTTTACCCTCCTCTGACAAGCCATGGAGGTAAAAGATCTGCACTTTGGTCATTCATGTTCGACCCTATCAAGAGGGGGCGTATTGTTTTGTCACTTGTAATTGTGTACATATTTGCAATGTTACGACTGAAGGCTACCCTGTGGGGAAACGTAGGCGCAATATTGCAGGCCTGAGATGTCTATGGTGATGAGCCAATCCTAAAGGCTCTAGGCTGACTGGTACTTTGGAAAAAGTTACGTCAGATGCCATAGGTCTGATCTGCTTAACATGAAAGTTATGTCTAAGGTAGTAAGTAGGAGCTAACATATATATTGTGGAAAACATATAAAGCCAATAGGCCTTTAAGGTGGATAACTGACTGTGTGTATACCATGCACAAAACCATTCCTAGACGGCCACCTATTCCATTGAAATTATTCTTTAATTTTTTTTTATTTGCAAGCATATCCCTCCATGTTTAGGCGTTGGCATTTTTTCTTAAATGGATACACGAGTCCAAGAGTGAGTGAAAGGGCTTGTATGATGAGTAATTGAGTAGCTGGCCTCACCAGTGACTTGACAAGCACTTTGTTATAAGACAGACCTATTGGCAAGGCCAAAACACATTAGTTCTATTTTGTTTTTATTATTTTGAAACATTTTTGGGCATTTGTCATTCAGCTGTTTTTGACAAGGATACTTTCGCATCTGTTGATACATTCTTATAACAAAACCTATTGTTATAATTCACCTTTTCATATACTAAGAGGACCTCCTCCCACTCCTCCCAGTCCCATAAAAGCCCCCCTCCGCTCCTCACTTGACTGCAAACCCCCACAGATGTATACAGTTAGTATCAGTAACAAGCGTCTCTGCTGACCACACATGACTATTCATGTCCTTTCCAAACACAACCCTATGATTTGTGATTTACAACACCTGCCGTATGACGTAAAACTTAGTCACCCGCGGGCACCTAACCTCTCTAAACTTGGACACCACAAAAGCAGCAGAAGAACCAGGCTACCTCAAATGGCTCCTGTGAACCCTTAAGGGAGTGTGGGGTGAAGCTACAGGGTTTCCTTCAGGCCATCAGAGGTATACCCTACTCTGCTTTTGTTGGCTAAACAGTGGTTGTTGACAGTGGCTCTCCCCTCACAAACCCCTTCGAAAGTTGTGCAGCGTGTATGTATCACACGCTTGGGATCATTAAACCCACACTGGCCACCAGTCTGGACTGAATTTCATCCACTACCTCAGTGTTTCAGACATGATTTTATCTTCAGAAAACTCCACGGTTCATGCATCAGGTCGACGCTCACCCCACAGTCACCATTACACTAGAAAAGCCATTTTATGATGTTTTTTTAAACCCTAATTAGCATTCAGTAAATGTCAGCTTTAGCTACAAACAGCCTTTAACCATCCTCGCAGTATTCTGTTGAATCTGAATATTTGCTTATATAAGAACACGAAAGAATCCGTGCCTGCGCAGTGCACAGCTAATGTCCATGAGGTTTCAATATATACATTTCATTTTACTCAATTTTCATGATGGCAAATAAAACTTTTAATCCAAAATAATTTCTCAGTGTATTTTTCTTAATACATCCTTGATGCAGAAAACATTGTTGATAACGAAACTTAAGTACAATCCTTATATTCAATATGATATTGACAAATGAAAATTAACAAGCGACCCAATGCATTTCGGGTTAAGAAACC
Source organism: Calotriton arnoldi (assembly GCA_963921515.1). Classification (NCBI taxonomy): domain Eukaryota; kingdom Metazoa; phylum Chordata; class Amphibia; order Caudata; family Salamandridae; genus Calotriton; species Calotriton arnoldi. Next base: position 8,279,208 of record CAWUFW010000008.1, read on the forward strand.
CTTCTTCAGGGGTACATGTAATCAAATAACAATAATGTTGTACATTAGACGAATGACTGATAGCTGCCGCCGTTCGGAACTACAAGAGTAAAATTGAGAACATAGTCAAATTCATGTGTTCGTTAAGTTTCGTTATCAACAATGTTTTTGCATCAAGAAAATTGTTGTACACAAGGATGTATTAAGAAAAATACACTGAGAAATTATTTTGGATTAAAAGTTTTATTTGCCATCATGAAAATTGAGTAAAATGAAATGTATATATTGAAACCTCATGGACATTAGCTGTGCACTGCGCAGGCACGGATTCTTTCGTGTTCTTATATAAGCAATTCTTACACTGGGGGTGGGCTATACCCCATTACGCAGTGGCACGCAAAACAAACCTATTTTGATTCTTTATCACAATTTCCAGTTATAACTTTCACTATAAGGTGTGGTGCAGGCCTAACCCATTTACAAAGAATCTGAATATTTAACATTTAGCCGACCGCCAAATACCTAATCGAAATTCAACAAAAGTAACCCTGGACTGTACCGAATCGCTCTACTTGTGAACTCTAGACCAAGCCTACATGTTGTGATAATGTTGGTGAAAATATAATGCATAAGCATAAACTGAGGGGTACAACTACTTCAAAATTAGGGATGTAAACTGGACGTAATTTAAAGAAATAAAATAGTATAATTTAACAAAAGTTGTATCATATGTGTGCCCTTTTCTTGACGAATGTCTTCGGACAGCTCAATTCGAGTCTAAACTGTAATAATGGGAAATTAGATTTGCTCTGCTCACCAGCAGGTACTTTATAAAGCGTTCAATCGATTATACAAATATGTTAATTTCAAATTAACCAGACTAGCCATTTATAGGAAGTTAGAAGCCTTAGGATGCAATTACGATTTAAGCGTTTACTTTTCATATTCCTACTACGCTGTTAACTAACAGAAGACCAGATACTTCGCTGGTAGCTCAGCTCTTAGGCCAGGCTTCTGCAACTAGTAGCGCAGGAAGGGCTGGTAGCTCTCCAGCTACTTATAAGTAGTTTTACTGTATGCAACCCAACTAACTAAATTAGGCATGTTTGCTTGGTTGAATTAATACATGCATATCAAAGTTGAAAGGCGAGTATTTGAGACGAAAATGTGTGTATTTTCTGAATTCATAATTGATATGTGGGTAGACTTGTTACGATTATTATTAACTGGGTGCCAGGGACATTGCAGCTTTGGCTGTTAAGTATGGCCCGTATGAAGGCATTCCACATTGACGATGCATTTTTACATGACTGCTGGGCACCGGGCCTTATGTACTCAAACTGCGGCTAATCTTGCACGTGGTGGCCACTAATGTAAACCTGGCTGATGTGGTCAGTATTAAAGCTCTCATAATATTAGCAGCTCAGGATGATGTTCATTGAACCTAAGCTGGTCTTATTACAGAAAAGGTTGAAGACCCCGGTCTTAGTAGTCCAATATTTGTTAGAGAGATGCATATTCGGAAGCAGAGGTAGAATTAATTCGGCCACCCAAAAATAAGTCCGGAAGTGCAGACTTCACTGTAGCAACGCGTGTGCATCTGAAAACAGACTCCGCTAGGAGCACATACCGCATGCCAATGACAGCATATACACAAGTGTACGGTTTTAATATTACAACACCCAACGTCTGCCACTCATTAGAGGAATTTACTTTGTGGTCCGCGCTGTTTAAGTGTTCAGTGTTGTTTCTGAAAGTAGAACCCCAGTTGTACTCCTGATGGAAAGCACAGCGGCGACAACCTGGGTACAACATGTGGTACCCCCGCCCGCCGCTCCAAGATGGAGGCTGTGAAATAATTGACCCTGTACCAATAAAACACATACAATGCCCAGCCTAGCTCCAGAGCCATGCAATTACTGCATCTTTTAATTCTATGATTTAAAACACTGACATTCCAGGATAGCAGACTGACTAGAAATAAAAAGTTAATAAGGTGAGCACTAATGCTGCTCATCCCAGAAACAAAGAAACAATAAAATTAAATCGCTGCTCAAAAAAGCACTAGGTTGGTTTAGTGATAGAACCGTTAATTATACACAGCTGACTCCAACGGGTGCCACGCCCACGAGCCTGAGGTCTTTCTGCGAGGAGTGCAGTGATCTTAACCAAATGTCAATCAATCTGTTAAAAATATCGACAACATTGCTCTCCAAATTTCCCCATGGAGGGCCTCACAACACTCCATCTGGCAGACACTAGATACAAGGGGCTTTACTTACGAACCGCCATAAAGGCTTCTGCTCCTCCTCAATATCTCCTTATGATGTGTATACTCCTTCAGTACATCTCAATGCCCCTCGCCGCTAGACCACACAAACTATCACTAACACCCCCCCCCCCATACTTGTGAGACAAATCCTTACTATTCACCCCTGTGCATTCCGTAGGGTCCTAGTTGACATGGTGTATTCTTCTGCCTATTTTTATTCTACACGTCCCTAATCAAGAGTATAACGCTGCTGTTAGGTAAGCATGGTATACAATAGGTATACATGATTCTACAGCTAAGACCATATGTAATATAAGATCAGGTTATACTGTCAGGATATGCATCCTATATGTTCTAGAATTACGTGTCTATGCTTTATATTCAATGCATTATACTGTTCACTCAATTTTTGCAGAATATCCACTGAATCATCATCTTATGCACAGCCTACAACCCCCTCCCTATAATGTATCCATCCTTTCCGACTGTGTATTTATTTTGTTTACCACCGTCTACCTCGGTCTGTAAAAGTTTAATAAAATACTTTGAACTTAAAAAAAAATATCCCAATGTAACCACTTAAACACAGACAGGAAAAGGCCCAAATACGTGATTTTAAAAGGAAACAAGTAAAACTATGAAAAATCACAATATTTGGGAAGAAAGTCTTCCAAGCACATGCAGGTGTAAAATGCACCTGTGTCTTGTAACAAGCAGGCACAAAGACAGGGTTAACACTGGCAACTTCAGCCACCCCAAGTGAGGTTAGGTCAGGCAGATCGCAGCAGGAAGCGCTTTCACCCTCCGAACTATCTCACTGGTGGCTCAAGACACTGCAAGTGAATTTCAGAAACCATTGCAGTTTTTTCCCCGATGCCCTTCTCAATTTTCAAAATAACTAGGATATTCATAATTCTGGCACCAGGTGAACGTCGCACCTGTCTGAAAAAGGTGAAACACCACTGACTGGAAAGTTTTTTGGTCAGGAAAGAGTCCCTCATTTACTAAAAAAATGCCTCAAAAGAGCTCCACGCCTTAGCTATGTTGACGTGTCCGACACGATGCTTGGATTACAATTATGACATTAATTTTGGAATCAGTCCAAAAGAAATGAAAGCGGTGGATACCGATTTGGATCAAAGCGTTTGTCGTAAAACATAAGCAAGAACCACCATCTTAGGTGTTGAGAGCGGTCACCTCCAACCTGTGCAGAGGCAACCGATGAGGGACCTCAAGATGCAGATTGTATTTGGGGGGGCCAAGAATATAACAAAGAGGTTCCAGCAATGAGGGTCTTTAATACATCATGTCCTGGAGAAAGTCAGGGGGCGCGGAGAGATTTCACGGTGCAATACATGGCAACAGCTTCACAACACCCTTTAAGCGCTTCATTAGTAAACAGAATGGACCGTGGGATCGCATTTACAAAACCTTGTACAGCGCCGTCGAGTGAGGAGATGCGTAGTCTCAAAGCGCTACTCATGAGTGACCTGCAAGGACCTATTCGAGGCTGGCAGCCCTGATGGATATCTGGATGAGAAATTTCCATCCTCAACCAAGGGGAGCAGAGAACTGGTTACAAGAAAAACACAAAAAGTCGCATGTCCTGCGTGGGTTTTATCTAGTGCGATGCGCTAGCAGTGAAGGACGGTCCTGAAACATCTGATGAGAGATTTCATTAGCTGCGAGTCCACCTTGGGTGGGCATGTCCCAATATTCCCAAATGGCATATTGAGAGCCCCATGAGGAAGTTATGAATGAGAATGGCAGAACATATCTGAGCTAGAAGAAACTGTGATGAGATATCTGGACGGGGTTCAATTTCATGAGGTAAGAAAGGTGATGGACACTGACGTTTGTCGGTCTTGCTCACTCGAAGACTACCAACAGAGAATTTGGAAGCCAGAGGTAGCTTTAAAAGGAAAACAAAAGGCCTTTCCGTGTGAACTTGTAAGAGGACTTCCACTTTTGTTAAGGTTGGAATTGGGCTATGTCATTCTCACACAACAGCCTCTCCAGGGTGACCTGTTCCTCCGCGTTCTCTTTCCTCAAGTGCTGCACCTGCTCTATACTATTACATCTTCTTCAAACCTTCACTGGGTATAAGAAGTGACTTTTGAACAACAGTCCAATAATTCAGGTGTTTACATATTATGAAAACACGCTGCTGATCTCGCGGTGTCCCGTGGACACAGACTGGATGATGAGGTACCTGTGAATCTAAACAATATGGACTGCTAGGAGTGTATATAAAATGAGCGAGTAGGAGCAACTACACAGTCAGTCTGGGTCGTAGGTGACTCTTTCGGATGCTGGCTGTTTTGATTCCGAACGCTGAAGACTTGTCTCAACCAATTTCTCATTATTGTGTTTGTAACTGGGTCAATCAAATCTCTGTTTCGGGAAAGGATTTGAAATTGAAAAGCATTACGTACTAATTGCAAAGCATTACCTATTGATTGCAAGACTCCACATAAAGCGGATGATGTTCACACCTATGTAAAATTAATTCCTTTTCATTAATTACATTACTACTTATGTTAATGTCTTGCTCTTGGATGTACGTATCTTTAAATGACCATCTTGGTGCAACAGAATAACGACTCTGTTCCTCAAGGGGAAGCCTGAGCACTCGAGCGGATGGCGAGGAGCTCTACGCGGCTTGCATTTATAATCATGTTTTTGTTTTGTTTTTCGAAGCAACGAGAGTAATTGGAGATTTCCAATTCATGAGGTTCTGGGAGACAGCGAATGGTCGCTCGCTTCATGAATGACTGTCGTCTCGCTTTGTGTCCCCTGGTGGGTATGAAAGAGAGTGTGTGCAGAAAGGGCAAATGCCTATTTCGCAAACGATTAGTATTGGTGTCACATTCACAGAAGCACAAACAATCCTCTGTGTGTCGACAGCCAACATCTCACCTGCCCTTTTCAGGCTTCGCTCTGCCAGCATACTCGGGATGTGTAGAGGAAACATTTACTGCAGGGAAGTAAGGTGGTAGGTGTGGTGTAGTAGACCACCACTGCAGGTTGTTAGGTGAGCAGGGAGAGGATGAAGCGGCTAAAGGTGTCGGAGTGGACGTACGAGGTGAAGTCGTTGGCTAAAATCCGAGAATGTGCAACTGTGCTGTTGGGTGGGTAGAGAAGTGACTGAATGGCGCGGACAGGTGTTTAGAGTAAGAATGAGAGAAGTAATAAGGTCCCAAGAATAGCTGGCTTAGGCTCCAGCAAGAAAGGTAGCAAGAGTGTTAAGCATATGTTTTTAATTCTCAGGACAAATGCTCCTTTAAACGCAACCTTAAAACCTAGTTATTTGATCTGGCATATCAGTAATTTACCTTTGGTACAGGTGGTTAATGAGCTTTTGTAGCGCCGGGACACTCGTTGAGTAGCCGTGCCCCTATGAAACTGATGATTGACAGATTGAATTCACAGTGACAGCAATGTCCTCCCCTGATTGACTCCTGAACAGGTTCGCTCTTGATTGACATTTCTCCCATCACTCCCTTATGTGCTAAATTATTCAGCTTTGGGTTACATTTGCAACTTTCCGTGAAATCTCAGGGTGAACAATTAGTTCGATTGACAAAATCCACTACTTTATTTTATTCTGTTAAAGTTCCAATCGCCCTCTGATTTACATACTCTCGCCGGTGAAGGAATCCATTGTCCATGTCTCCACCAACCTGGGATTCTTGTGCGGAACCAAACATTACTGGCTTCTGCTCCAAGCAGCAAGCAGACAGTACAAAGCTTTGCACACAAGATAACCTAGATACTTTCAGAGAAATTAAACATTCATGATGGGATATGTTGGCTGAGCGGGAATTGGGAATATATGAAGGTTTGAAAACACAAAGCTAAAATGCAATCTGGAAACACTCCTTTCAAATAGAGTCTCTGTGGATTGTCTGACCTTCTTGTGCGCAGAGAAATTTATCTCTGGCTGTAGACTCTCCTTTTAGTGCAACATGACAATCACATGCCCAAAGCCACTTTGCAGCACATTGTCACAACAACTTCTGCTCCCTCTCTGTCACGACCTCCACTGCCACGACCCCGACATGCACCCTCTGTGTATTGGGCCTAGCGTGTAGGCTCATGTTGTATTACCCCTGTGACGTTGTATGACACGCTATGATGTCCCTACCAATGTCCCTCAGCGCTTGTGATTCCATTGTGTTTGCACCTCTGCATGCGTTCTCCCAAACCCTTTGATTTCCGTGCACTTGATCCCCCACCCAAGGACCGGTGAACCCTTAGAGCTCCTTGCACCTATTGTTTACTAGGGCCTTGGTATGTTTTCCCTTTGAGTCTTTGCAAGCTTCCCCCAGTATCCCATGAGCCAATAGAATGCCTTGCACTCGCTGTTACTAGAGCCTGGTGTTGTTTTCCATCATGCACCTTCAAGCAAAAACGATGCATTTGTTTTGTGTTGTTGGTTACGATGTTCAAGTTGCACCTGCCCTTCCTGTAAGGTCAAAGTGAGTGTACTAACACATGCTTTTCTCCAAGGTTCGAGAACCTTCCAGAAGGCCATGTGCCCCACTTGCCACACGTGACCTAACTGCTTCCTTTGAGCCTTCAAGAGGGTATATAAACATCTGCTCATCCCAGAGTCTTTGCTTGGCCTTACTCCCTGCGGAACAAGCTTCAACCTTCCCACTCACCTGAAAAATCCTACCGGAACCAAGAAGCGCTCCAGGCTCCTTCAAGTCCAACGTGAATTGGTGGTTCCGTGGCTCCAGCTTCACTGTCCGTCTTCCTCCTGCACAGCTAATCCGGACCCTCTGCAACTCCCTGGGTTAAGGTTCCGAGATCCTCTTCAAACATCAGTCAAGTAGAAGAACTATGCTAAGTACTTGATATCAGGTTAGTGCTCGCTAATCCTCTTATAGTAGTTAGCAGGACCGAGCACCAGCGGTGTAAAAGACTATAGACTCTTCCTCCACGACCTTTCTGTGATTTCCTCCCGCTTATGTATTCCTACTCTTGACCTCTCCATTCAACCTTGGCACTTGAACTGATTGCTCAGAGATTAAGACTTAATTCTGTGTTTCTCTGAATGAACAGTATTTCCAAGAGAAAGCATTTGAGTATTTGATATTTGTATGAACCTTGTATCTAAACCTGTGCTACGAGTGGATCTCCCAGGAGTGTCTCACTCCAATCTGTGATTTTGATTATTCTGCTCTCATGCCGGGCTGCAGCAAAAACTTGTAACTGAAGTCAATGCATGGTCATCAAGACCCATGGTCTGTTCAGGGTTTAGAACAGAATTAGAATTCAAGACAGACCAGGAGGGAGCAGGGAAGATCTAATAGGAGGAGCTGCTACAAGATGAGGGACCCTAACCCGACAAAAGGTGGGTGGTCACAAATACTTGAAGATCATAGGTTTCTTTGAAAAGCTTTGTCTTCAATGCTTTTTAAAGGCTAATGTTTATTCTTCCTCAACAAAAACACACACACACACAATTTGTTCTGGAGATAGTCCAACCCCATCTAGACATCTGAGTCACAGACCTCTAAAGGAGTATTTAAAAAAACTACAGACCCTGCTTAAACGGGCATACAAGACAATATGGGGACTAAAACCAGAACACACTGCATTGCCTTCGGCTGATTGCTGAAGACAAGGTGGGGTTTAAAGATTTCTCCAAACTCATAAGAACATGAGTGGCGCTACCTGCTCCCAGGGACATACAATGTCTGCCAACACATGACAACTAGAAATCCTGGGTCCAAGAAAACCAATTCTAAAACCACCCAAGTGCAACATACAGGGACACAAGGGGGTGTGGCCTGCGACCTAGCAAAATGCGACCTAGCACCAGACCACAGTACACCACAGTCTGGGTCCGCTCGATGCAACCACTTGACCTCTTGGGGTGTGCTCGTCGTAGAGCAAGGCGGTGCGGATTACAGAAGAAAGCGATCTTACCAGTGCAGACACAAACATTACGCCTGCTCTGAAGAGAAAACCGCAGCAAAAAATGGAACGCTGTTTCAAGCTGTCGGTCCGCCTTTCACTACCAGCCGAGTAACTTGCCTTCTGACAACAGGCAGGTTCCTCCCACACAGGCAGGAGGTCAGACTGCGTGCACCTGCAGTGAGGGTGACAAAGGGCTCCTTGTTCTTCCTCTCAATAACTGTGCGCTGCAGCCTAGCCAGTTACTCCTGCATCTGTATTGGTAATACAGCTTGGGGCATAAAGGCAAAGGAGTTCCCTCATTTGCATGGAGCTGAGTAGACACCACCTAGACATTGTGTGGCTGTAATATATGCACCTAAGCAATACATGCGGAGGAAGGGAATGCACAAGGGTCTGTGGTGCATCCTCTAATAGGAAGTGCTCTAGAGGTTCAGAGACAGGAGTGCGCTAGGAAAACTCTGTAATCCTATGGCTGCTTTTCTTCATCTGCTCTGCTTCTGTATTCTGTAGGCGCCTAGCCTTCACTTGACTGGCAGAAGAGAACTGCCCAATCTAAAGATAGGTGGAGCATAATGCGACAAGATGGGACAAGAAAGAAAGGGATGGTAATCCGTTTTCTTCAAAGGCGGTACATTTCTCTGGAGAATTGTCATCTCAGAGGGGTTGTCAGCAGCTCGCCTGGCCTTTTGATGCATAAGTATTTCAACAACTTGCTAGAAATCCCCATGGATCGAGTCACATTCTGGGTCGCTGAAGCTGTTTATACCCCTTACTTTATCAAGCAAAAGTCAGCTTTGTTTTTGTTCGTTTTTATCGGTTAGCGAAGTAACCAATATTGACAAATCCATACAGTCGAGGCTACATATACATAGAGTTTTGAATACATGCTTACCAAAGGTGTAGCAGTGTTACTTCACTATACGGAGAAAAGGAAATCCCGGAAATCTATTCAGCGTGTTCAACAGTCTTGTAGACTTCTACTATATTACTCACAATTACACCTTCACTAGACTGTCTCTTGGTGGACAGACAATGCATACTAACAACTGCATGCAGCACACACAACCTACATCTCATTTCACTGGCATTCTTAGCACAAAAACTGAAAAATCCAGGTAAATACAAAAACCCGAGGGGTGAAGAGGTGCTGAATCTTAAGAACCCAAAATCAACAAACAAAAAAAACCTCGGTCATACGTGATCTGGTACATCACCCCCTCCCCGCCCTCACCTCATCCCGCCAGCACGCATACCACCACCATCATATACTCCGCTCAAGAAAGGCATGAAGGAATTTCTATTGAATAGCTTATAGGATCAAATCACTGCTCCTAGATTACTCCAATCTCAATCAGACAAACAGCAGCTATACAAACGTTTTATACGTGTACATATGAACTTCTGTTTTTATGCACTGTATAAAGCGTTTAGGCACACAGTAACGTGGAATGGGATATATAAAACCTCAAATAACTAAGCAAATAAATATACTGGTGCACTATTAAAGGGAACCTCCAGCATATAGGAAACTGATATGAAGCTTTGCCCAGCCCCTTAACCTCTTGGCCCTTTAAGGTTCAGAGAAATGGAAGAGAGCCATGCCAGCAGCCAATGTTCCCTGTCAACTCTAGGCTACATAATAAAAACAAGCATTGGCATAGCCAATAGGTCTCGCTTTTGGGACCTTATAAGTATTTAGTTATGCAGCACAATATCCTTGGTGCAACAACATTAACTGTTGCATGGCTAAGCACTTATAAGGTCCCAAAGGCGAGACCTATTGGCTATGCCAATGCTTGTTTTAGATTGTATTCATTAGCAATGCAGCACAGCATTGGGGATGGCGTACGGCATGGCTAAAAACTATTTACAAAACCAATAGGTCCCAAGGGCGAGATCTATTGGCTTTGCCAATGTTTTATTTATTTATTTGAGAGTTTTATATAGGACTAGTTAGCTAGACCCGAAGGTATAAATTCTGCTTTCTCTCCCTCTCACTGTTTTCCTATCCTTCTCTTCCTCCTTGCTCTGGGTCAAAAAATAAGAACTCATCCGTAAAAATGACTGATAGTGCCCATCACCTGCAACCACCAGTACAAATTAAGCATGGAACTGGGAAGTCATGTTCGAACACTCATGATTCTGGGAAAAACACTTATCTCTCTGTGCCTTAAAAAAAGAGTAACATATTCTGGTGCCCGTGTAAAACGCTCTAAGCCAAGTGCACGCTAAAAAAAAAAACCCCAAAAATAAATAAAAAATAAACTTGTGACTTAAACATTCTCCAGGTCCTGTGCCCTGCAGTTGGCGTATCCTGCCGCGTGCCCGCCCCTGCCCCCTCCTTCTGGTCCACGCCTTTGCTCCAGCGAGATTAAAGTCCCTCCCCGAGGACTGGTGAACACTGCAGTCACTAGAAGGCGCAGAGCTCAACTAGGGCGCTGAACCCCCCGAGCACCGGCATGGGTAAGAGAAGGGGCTCAGGGGCTGCAAGAAAGACGGGGTCGGAGGGAGCAGGCTGGAGAGAAGGGAGCGCATGGGAGAAAAGAAAGTCGAGAGACTCACGAGTCTAAGAGTGCGCAACGCGGGCGAGCAAGGTGGAGGGAAATGGGTTCTAGGGACGGGAGAGGGGGTGAGAGAACTTCGTACATGTGAAGGGAAAAGTCCTGCTTTTGAAAAACGTGAGAAGGGGGCGTGGGTGCAGACTGACAGCCTGTCTGGCACATGTAACCCCCCCCAAATAGTTCCGCCTTTTTTGCAACCCTGACCACCACCTTTAACAGACCTGGAACGCCACACAGGGTTGGGTAAAAATACACAAGATGGGCTGAGAGAGCGTGGACTTCCTGTAAGTTTATAGGGGCGCAGGAAACTGGGGCGCGAGTGGTGCAGGGGAAGTGGCTGAAGCGGCAAGGTGTGAGGGGGGGCTGGAAGCAGTAGGGACATTGTCTGTGACGTAGGGAAAGTAGGTGCAGGAGGCGTCAAGAGGAGTGAGGTGGATGAAAACGCAGGAGTGGTTTCTGGGTTTGCTGGAGTTGACACATTCACTCTTCGATTCTGTAAATTGGGGCGGTCAAGGGGTACCAGTACAAAGAGGGTGGAGTCAACAGGGGAGGAGGAGATGAGTCTTACAGTCAACAAACATTTATTTTAAACAAGACGCGCAGCCAAGAAACGCGCTCTCTGGTGGGGGAGGAGGGGTGAGGAAAAGCAGATGGCGCCTCGCCAGCGATGCGAGGAATGGCGCGTGCACGCTCGCGTGAACGCAAGCTGGTCGCCAGCAAACTGCTGTTTGCACTTCCAAAACCCGCTTACTAAAACTCTCGCCAGAGCAGCGCATGCGCTGGCTCAGGCGAGACCTAAAAATGTTTAGGGGTGTGCAAGGTTTATTTTTTAATTTTAGGTGCATGGGTGATCGAGTCTAACACTGCACATTATACTAAAAAACATCCAGACAATTTATAAGTATAGTCAACTCATTTTACTGTAGGGCCCTGTTCACCTCTATAATTTCAAACACCTAGCTGTTGGCATACTCCAATAAGCATATAGAAACTCTCCTTGGGTTCCAACAGTCCTCACTTATGAGTGCATTATGAGTGCACAAATTGCCTAAATAGCGTTCTAAATACCACAAATGCATCAACTTAAACGATCATATGTGCAGTGGAACGTGTTCGACCTCTCAGCCTTCCCACAATCTTTTTGCCACCACGTTTTGCTGAATCTTTTTGTTGGCCATAGGACTCTGAGCACTCTACCACTGCTAATCAGTGCTAAAATGCATGCGCTTCTTCCCTTAACATGTGTGTAATTAGTGTATATCTTCTTGACCTATTTAATTTACTTGTAAGTCCCTTGTAAGGTGGGATACCAGCTTGGTGAGATCGATGCATCCCCTCGACGCAACACCTTCACTGCGTGGAGAAGATCGACGCATCTCGCTGTTTGCGACCAGGAAAGGCATTTTATTCTCATAGGGCCCTGCGTGGGTCCTGTAGCCGGCCTGTGCTTCCACGAGGTCAGCCCAAACTCTGACTTTGCCTCGGTCCAGCACGGCTTAAAGTAACCTTGTTAGCGCTACTTGCTTCCAAGCGCTTTATTGCATTTATTCATTTGAAATTCAATATCCCAGCTCGTATACATTGGATTTTAGTCGTTTTGGTCTTGTTTTGTTTACAATATAATCTATTTTTATAAACCTGTGTGGAGTCTTTTTGTGGTGATTGATTGTGTTACTGTGTGTATAGCACAAACACCTTACAGATTGACTGCTCTGTGCCAAGCTACCAGAGGGTGAGCACAGGTTATCTTCGTCTGTATCTAGCGTACCCTGACTTGAGTGGTGGTTCCTGCCTGGTCTGGGTGCATACCTCATCCAACCAGGAATCCCATTTCCAACAGAAGGGATTCCTTACAAATAAAACCTCTTATGATAGTTAGAAATTGCACACTTTTTGCGAGTCCCTCCTAACGGTTTGTCAGGAAATTTATAAAAACCTTTAGCAAACAACATTTGCTCACCTTACCATTTAGAAACAAACTTTCCAGACTGGCCGGACCGTTCCGCTCAATGAGCGAACTCACCTTGGGTGTGGGTCTGCATGTCTCGCGCCAACTCCATGGGCAGGACAGAGTTCACCAAGGTGGAGATGATGGAAGCGTCCAAGTTGCACATGGCCCCAAAACACTTCAGCAACAGCAGGCGAAGGGGCACCCTGTGCTCCTGCAGCAAAGTACCAGGACAGAGAACCAGGTTAGAAAGTGGGACACCAGGTCATGGCACAGCAACTGGTCAGTATGTATGCACTAACCCGTGCTCAAATATGCCAGCAAGAAATGCAACTTCTCCAGTTAAGTATAGACTTTATACCCAACATATATACAAACATGTACATGACAGTAGCAAACACCATTGCATGCTTACGGTTCAGACTCTTTCCATTAAAAAGGCATTTTATTTTTGATTTGCGTATGGACACTCTGCACGAAATGTGGCCATCGAACATCGTAGTCACCTAAGGTCTGGTGTGACAACTTGTGTGTAGAATTGTGCAGGGGAAAAAAAAGGTTAAAGGGGGGGTGAACAAAGCAATGTTTTCCATTTTAGCTCTCCTAGGAATTTTACAATAGGAAAAATGGAGGCGTGTGAGGCAGCAAGAAGGGGCAGAGAAAAAACAACCCTTGGCAAAGCCAATAAGTGTCACCTATGTAAGAGTTATTGGCTTTGTCAATGTATTTTCGCCATATTGTACAGCAGCATAGCTGCTGTGTAAAATGACAAAAAAATGTAAAAATAAGTGCAAGTTGCAACCAACGCTGGCTGAGCCATAGGGTTTTTTGGGGGGGCAAGCAACAGCTAATGATCTGTCTCAGACGAGACCTAATGACAGTGGAAAAGAGCCCAAGGCCATAAGCAGAATGCTTTGGTGGTTCGCAGCAGGTTGGATGCAGGACCTGGTCACAGACCGAGCCCTTTGACAAACTCCACTGTGTCCAGCCGAAAGAGGAGGGTTTAAGAAAAAAAGTGTTAAAAAAAAAGTCCTTGAAATTCATTAAAAACCACAATTAAACAAGCATTTGCAATGCAATAGGTCTCGCATTTGCGAGATTTTGAGCTATTGGCATTGTAAATGACAAAGCGTTTTATTTATGTGTTTAAAAAACCCGCAATGATAAAAGGCATTGTCATTTACAATACCAATAGGTGAAATTTTTGAAAATGCGAGACCTATTGCATTGCAAAGGCTTGTTTTCCTTATGTGTCCACTTTATTCTCCGTTTTCTACACCAACATACTGCTCAATCGGATTCCTGCATACTTTATTGTGTTTTCTGTACTCACGTGCTCCTCAATATATTTTGTGTACGCCATAGTGCGCTCTGGCCTCGTTAAGGGATGTTAGAGCAAATACGAAGCAGGAGAGCCAGTAAAGACTAGAATGCTGCACCGTTTCGGAAAAGGGCACGCGGGGGATCATTAAACAAATGCAATATGTCTTTAGGTCTCTGTATACATGCATCGTGACAAATCGCGTGTGCGCAGCGCCTATAAATATTTTCATCTCATTAAGCCCATTGCATTTCGCAAACGAACCCACAATATAAGTGCAAGTGGGAATACAGCGCAGTAAAAGCCACAAAATGTAATACTTGCTGCTTTTGAATTCATCATCCCTAACAATTTAACATCATGAGTATCATTTTGCTTTCTGCCTCCTGGTTTCCAGATGAAATTCATAACAGAATATTGTATCGGCACACCCATATTTTTCTTACAAACTGGAAGAGCTTCCCTCTTGGCACATGTTTTCCGTTTGTAGGATAGCAACGTGGTTGTATAGCGCATCATGCCCCAAGTATGTGTCACTTCTAAGCGCTGTAAGTACCGGAAGTTACGATGAGTCAATTCTGCACGAGTTCCTTTCTTTACACAAGACTCTCTTAATGTCTGGTGAGGACGTCCAAGTACCGACGCGCTAATCCTTAAATGCCCACATGTAGCACACTCTGCTGGCTTCTAGGAGATACAGTGAGCTGTGCGGTTATGTTAGCAGTGGAAAATCGCTATTTTAATCAGAGTGTGCACCTGGTGTTATTCCCAATTACACCCTGAAGCCGATCTGCACTTTTCCGTACACACACCCCTCCATCTTATCCCCAGAATCTCTCCCCACCTATCTATGCAGCTCCAACACACAGCAAGTGCCCAGTTCAAGACAAGATATAGACTACCATTTCCTCTGCAGCTCTCACATAGGCGCCCATTGGCATACCCCAAATCCCTCCGCCCCCATCATCCCTCTCACTATATAGCCATGCGCCCCTTGGGGTAGTCCAGGCGCTCCAGCGCCCCCAGATGGTAGGGCAGGGTGTGCGCAGCGTTCCGGGCCAGAAGTGCGACCAGCACGGTGGGGCTCTAAGGGGCCGACTCCAGGAAGGGCCCTGCCTCCGGCGGGGACCATGAGTAACAGGGCGGGCAGCCCCCCAGGCACAGGGCGAGGAGCATCAGCAGCCGGGGGGCTCCGGGGACCATGGCGCTAGGACGGAGAAAGGCCGGCGTGTTTGAGGCCCAGCGGAGCTCAGAGCCGAGACTTCGGTGCGGGGAGGAGCCGTCCGTGTGAAGTAACTGGAGACCCCCACTCCATCACAGACTGAGCACCGGTGAGAGGGAGGAAGGCAGACCTTACTATAAAAGAGGGTGGGTGGGAGTTTGCAAAAAATAATGTAGACTTTCCCAAGTCCACGACCCCGTTCTCCCACTGTGCTCGCCTCTGTCTTTTGAAAATCACATTAATTTCGCTTCACCTCTCACCTTAATGAGTCTCTTTTCGCCAGCGCAGCCCGCAGTACACACAGCTTTATTGTGCGCGTAAAAGGTTATTCTGCGTGATTTATTATATTGTGTAGACATTCACGTTCCACAACTTTCTTTCGCTTCGACCGCCTGTACATACACACTCTGCAGGGTGGAAAGAGTTGGGGGCTGGAGGAATTCTCTAAGGGTCTAGAGGGGTTTGAGGAATGTGCAAACATATCAGAGGACTGCCATTGTTCCACCGGCTAGAGTGAGTGAGAGGCCGACGGAACGCGATCCCTTTCTCCTCTGACATCTGCCTCCTCCAGAAGCTTGTTACCCTTCTGACATCGGACAGCAAAGCCAGTTCGCTTCTGCTCGGTTTGCGGGCCCCTTAGTGCTTGTTCAATTCTGTGGTGAAAGAGGAATGTAGTGTTGCGCCAGAGTGCAACCAACACCATGTGGGATGCTCGAGGGAGGGGGATTTCATGTGTTCCCCTGCGAGCGTGCTGCCAATGGTTTGTCCTGACGACTGCATCAGGAAGTTAATAAAAGTAACCCGCAAAGAAGGGTGTGGTCAGTTTAGCGACCACGAGTTAAACAGCACACGGTGTCCGCGTCTTTAATTACTAGTCCGCCATCGACACACTACAGGGAGGTTGTATAGGGACAGAGTCCTAATTACCCAACTGAATGACGTTGTTGAGTGGGAAGGCCAAGTACCCACGCAGACCAACTGAAAGCCTGTTGCACTAGCAGATTGGAGTCGTGCAAGGCTGCTAATGAGTGTTTTCAGTGACAGGAAGGATACGCCGTGTCTTCTGTATGTTCACTGTCTGGTACAGTGCAGCAGCGCTAGTCGTGTATATCAATTACTCTCGCCTTATGCTGGAATTAATAATAGAAATATAAGCATTAAAGTTGATTATGAAAGCCCATGCGCCCCCCGCACGGGAAGGGTTCAGTATTAGTCCCTTGCCAATGGAGCCTGGCGCTGTGCACATCAGACGGAAGAGCGTATGTGGGGAGAGGTTAGGGGGCAAGAGTCTGGAGCAAACCCAATGGTCCAGGTGCCACAGCAGTACTTTCACTCGCTGCGCGCCACAAAGAAGAAACGCGCCCCGCGCCTTTGCCCGGTACCTTGCCGAAATGCGCGGCCCAGTGAATCGGGGTCCAGCCGTAGAAGGAGTCCTCCGCGGCCAGCAGCTTCAATGAATTGAACGAGGAAGTGGCGGTTCACACGCCCCTTCCCTGCTGCTACCGCTGTCTGGGACACCAATGTAACAAGCAAAAAAAGTGCCTACCCAGTAATTAAAGGACACTGGATAACGCCGCTTGTAAACGATCCAGTCCGGGTGGGCGGGGCCAAAAGGAGACAGGGCGGTAACAAGGAGGGACTAAAAAGCCTCGTTCACAATAGAAAGCCAGCGTTTAGCATGAACTATGACGCAAGCCAATGGGAAGAAGGGGCGGGGCTTAAAGCACCCTCCTGAAATCTGCTCGATTACAAGAAGCCTTGCAGAGCGAGCAGCGCATGCGCGCTGCAACGCAGGTCTGCGAGACCTAAAAACGAGTCATGGTTCTACCTCAAACAGGTAAAACCACTGAACTTTGCTAGTTACAATTCATGGTGCACAAAACCCACGCCATGCTCAAAGCAACCATTTGCCAATATTACAGGACAAATTAAATTCAGTCTAGGCAGAGTAATACAGGGTGAATTTCAGCAGTCGTAAGACATATACACACACACAGATGTGTACACATACACACGTATACATTAACCAGTGCCAAGACACTTTCAGCCGTACAACCAACCCTCTGTAATTTGGTAAAATACACTACACACATTCCTGAAATGAGCACAATAGCATACAACCTTAGGGCCTTGCTTACAACCACAGTGTAAATTATTCAAAAATCTACAATGCTTCAAAATCTCCGGCAAAGTTCTGCAAATAAACACCTACACTTTATAAATGTCCTCTTTACACAAAATTTGTCTGCAGCACTTTCTAACAACTATTTAACGTGAGCACGTGCCAGGACTTCCATTGGTGGATAATCTATTGTGAACATAAGCTTTGTTTTCCTCACAGATTCTTTTGCAACAGGGTGTTGCTTTAAGCTACACAGGGTGTTGCTTTAAGCTACACCCTCTTTGAAACATGCCTCTGCAACTCTCAAGCGTGCTCAGACTTTACCTTGGAGTACTATCAGAACACAAAACTTTACTGGTTGGTAAACGGTGCATTATATAGCTTTCACCTGGAACACCCATACTTACCTCCAGGTTTCACGCTATTAAATTTCTTTGCACCCACACGTGTACATGTGTTCTATGCTATACATGACTGTAGGCCATTCGCTAACAACGTTCTGTAATGTAACAGTATCAGTGATGTAATTCAACATGTCATTCTTGATGTAATATGTGAGGTCATAAGCAGTGATGATAGGGGAGGAAGTTATAGTTTGTTCAACTATAACAAACTTTAGTGTTTTTTCGTTTTTTAAACGTTTGTTCTTATCTCATTTCAACACGTAACTCTAACATCACTTTAACCTTTCTTAGAGAGAGCGAGAGAGAGCGAGAGAGGGCGAGAGAGGGCGAGAGAGAGAGAGGGCGAGAGAGAGAGAGAGAGAGAGCGAGAGAGAGAGAGAGAGAGCGAGCGCGAGAGAGAGAGAGAGCGCGAGAGAGAGAGCGAGCGCGAGAGAGAGAGCGAGCGCGAGAGAGAGCGAGCGAGAGAGAGCGAGCGAGCGCGAGAGAGCGCGAGAGGTATGCAGAAGGGATACTGCTGAAGGGGCGGGTCAGCAAATCCAAACCTACAGATTCAAGTAGGGAAATTTGGGGCCCACCTTCCCAATCCAAGACAACTCTTTAACCCTCCCAAGCTCCAACCCTCTTCTTGCTTTGGACTGCAGAGAGGGGAGGGCTTATGGGAGCAGCTTACAAGTCCTATTTATCAATCAATGCCATCCACAGGCCCAAGAGGATATTTCCTTGCTTAATTTGTGCTTGCGGTTGCAGGTGGTGGACACCAACACTCATTTTTGGGGCTGGGGCTTATTTTTTATTATGAGACTTTGACCTTAGGGCAAAGGAGAGAAAGGGAGAAAAGGAAGAAAGAAAGAGAAAGCAAAAGATAGGAAAACAAGGAAGCAAGCTGAAGAAGAGAAAACCGGAAAACAATGACAAATGGAAAAAGTAGGACATGCAAGAGTGAGAGAGAGACAGGAAGTCTAGGGTGGTGGATAAACGAGGCACAAGAAAGCATTAAAACTGGGCAGCCTGGGTAATCAGCAGCCCCAGCATTAAGCAGTTGGCTCCTAAGAGAGATTTTGGCCTTTGCACTTTCATTTATTTTTGTTTTATTATTGAAGAAATGAAGGATTCGCTTTAGGTCATACGGCAAAGAAAGACAGGAGCAGTGAAAGCTCCAGGTTCAAACATCTGTTAATGCCTTTTTCCTGTTTTTCAGACAGCTGCAAAGAGGTTTTTTGTTCCACTGTAGATCATTACTTTGCATGATTAACATATAAATGAAGGATCCATGGCCCAATATAAAACATTACAGATCAGCAATTCTAATATCCACACAGTGAATCACAAGCATATATTGTAATTTACTAGGAAATATTTCCATTTATTTTTTGTGTGAGTTGGTTTAAATTTTGGACTATTACACAGGTATCTTGCTTAACCAAACAATAACAGTATAAGTGTATGGTAGCCGGCGCCTTTAATTTATCAAAGAAGGCGAAATCCTGCCAATATGGTGCACCTATTGGCTCCACTGGATTAATGGGCATCTTAGAAATATATTAAATATAATATGTAAATTCTGCCTAGAAAGCTGAATATTCATACCACCCATGAAGTGTTTAACAAACACAAGCACTCTGTAAATAACGAGTTAGCTACTTTAAATTCTACACAATAAGAAAACGGTTCTGTTTATGTGTTTAAATGGGGGTTAATAGCATGGAATTACGTTAGCTTCCATTACTTAATTATATGATAAATTGAAAATAATGGTACTTCTAGTTGTTGCTCCTTTTAGCCCACTTAATGTCACAGCGATGCCTAAAATGTTTTTTAATGAAGGCTTTTATGACTGAGCTAATAATTAAGAAGTCACAATGTTGATGGTGATCTGATTACTCGCGTTAATTCACTTTTGCAGATTGCATTATTAGTTATCTTATGTGATTTTCGCTTGTTGGAGGGATTTCACACTTTTTTTAAAGACTGTATAATTGTCTCCATGGTCTAATTGGCTGATGGGAATAGGATCGCCTTTGTACATAGATCATGATGAAAGTGAGATAATTAAGGACTGCTTTATTTAAAATCAGATGCAATCAAGTGGAGCAGTAATAAAAAGTGTTTATTAATAAACAATGCTTGTCACTCTAATTAATAAAATCTTAAAACTGAGGAAGGAGGTGGGTTTCCTTTAGTAATACTTGCACAAAGCCAGCTCTACACGTCTGGGTTGCGGCCTCCTGAGAGATGTAGCCAAATGTAGGCGGAATAAGGGGGGGGGGGGGGGTAGAAGGAAAGTACAGGGATTGCTTTATACATGCATAACATTATGCACATCATTACAAGTAGCCCGGTAATCACTATCCGTACACAAACAGGTTTATGCATCTGCATCAAGATTACAAGTAGTGTGAATTTACCAAAACATGCAGTAATTGGGTGCGTAAACCAGATACTGCTTGTTATGCCTCATTCCATCCTCCCCAACTCTAACTTGGGGAAAAACTGCATCATACAGTATCTTGCAAGCAGTCTTTCTTCACTAAGATATTGGGATACTTGAAAAGAGACCCTGAAGGCCCATCTTTGGTGCCTCCATTTTGAATCAAGCAATACGACAACGCAACACAGTAGCCAATCCTTCCTTTCCCTTCCGCAAATGAAGCAAACTTAACAGGGTCTCATTTGGAGAAGGGGAAGCTCTACAGAGTATCACAGGCTAATAAAAAGAGGATCTCTCCACTGTTACAGGCAAGTAACTTTCAGACATAGGACTTCCTTGAGGCTGACAAGTTAGACAGAAAAGAGTAGCTTGCATTACCCTTACCATGGCGGAAGGACTCGAGGAATTACAGTGTTTGAGCGGAGGTTTTAAATCAAAGGATTAACAGTTTTATAAACCTGTGCCTTATATATCAACTGAGACAGAAAACACGTCAATAAAGCAAGGAACTGAATTAATGGGACAGTTTAGCTGATTTCATGCGAAAGAAGAAGCTGGGCGAGAGAGCCCCCAGGCAAAGGGAAAGTGGGGGGATAATATATAATGTCTAGCTTCATCTTACAGAGAGGTACAGGAGTAACTGAAAAAGAGAAGATAGATGAGGCTTAATGGCATTACTAGAAACACACAAAGCAAAAGTCACCAACAAGCCAATTGTGTCATATAAATTCAAAAACAAAGTTAAATTCCATTAAAAACAAGGGTAACGGGTACGAAAGAAAGTATTCTGCGCTTTTATGTCAAGACGTTCCTACAATGCATGCTCTTTCCTTTCTAAATGATAGGAACTTTACAAGAAGCACTTTAAAAACTATTTTTCCCACGAACTTAGAGAAATTAAATCAAAACATGCTATCAACAACTACCAATCCTTGCTTTGGGAGGTCCTTAATGCCACGTGAATCAAAAACTTAGGCAAGTGCGCTTTTTCACGGCTTTTGGACAATATGCACAGTTTACGAGCTACAGGTTGATGAAACACAAAGTCAAGTCTGTTCCCTCCAGATGGTGTGGACAGGCGGGCACATTTATTCATACGCTTTGGGAGTGCACGGTTATTCAGAGATATTGGGCGGGTATTATGGAAAGTGTACTGGGCCAAAAGATTGATGGCAATATAAAACTGGTTCTCCTGAACGCCTGGGGGCCAACCGATGTTGCTGCCAAAGAGCGCCTGTGGGTAACCTTGGGATTGATGGCGGCGAAGCGAAATATAGTAAGGCTATGGAAGGCCCAGGAGCCGCCCAGACTAGCGGACTGGAGCAAGGACATGGACTGGTGCATGGTCACAGGGAAAACAATCTATGTTGCAAGAGGGTGCCCCAATAAATGGACACAGGTCTGGGATAGCTGGAACTCATATGGGTGGAATCTGTGAACCCCCGTTGACAAAGGAAGATACCATTGCACAACAATTGAGCTCGCTGAAAATTTAATTAATATGGCTGGTGTTTCCTGTTGGAGGTGCACCCCCGCTGGCATGTATCTACTGTATTACTGTGAACGTATGTGGTTGTGATGATTGTTGTCTACTTGTCATACTTGATTTCAATAAAAAGATTTATAAAAAAAAAAAAAAATTCTGTTCCCTCCTCTCTCTCGGCCCGCTTGCAAGTCCCAAAGATACCTTGGCAAACCTTCCCCACAAGACCTGGACAAGAGAGAAGCCACTACATGGGGTCTATGGGACATGCAGAAACGCAAGAATGCACCCGCTGTCCGCAGTCCCCGTACACACTTGCTTGTGTGCTGCACGTGATCCCAGGTGCACCCGCGCTTCCTGAGCTCATGTACACAACGCATTTCTCAGTGTGCACACAGACAAGGTGCAACTGCCAGCAGGTGCAGTGCTTAATCTGAGCCAGTTCATTCCGGTACTCAGCACCGGCACTTAATGGTCAGCTCAAAGGTCCCCTGCAAATGCTTGTAATAAACAAACTTAGTTGATACAATTTATGAGAGAGAAAGAGCAGAAGGAGACATTATTCATCCACTGTTTCGTGTGACTCCAGGATTTATTGTCCTGGTTGTAAGTTCCTTCGTACAAAGCCTTATCCTAGCCAACATGTGTTTCGTCGCTCACATTCAGTACACAGCAACTTCTTCAGGGCTAAATTCCTATGTTTGATGATCCTTAATATCGGTTGTAATTCCGTCCCGAAGGTAAATGAAATGAGCTGTCTCCCCAACGTCAATGATTAAAATGTGGATCTTAGTATTTCATAGGCCCACCGCTGTTCAGGTGATACGTTTTACGGAAGCAGATTCTCTATCCAAAGAAAAAGGCAAGTATTCCACTGGTGCAGATCCTAGTAGCTATGAGAGCCCTATTGTAGGGTTGTGGCTGTTAGCCCACGTTGGTGTTTGTTCGCTGATCACCCGATCCGATGATCAGCTGGTGAATCCTCCCGCGTGTGAAAGGGACGGCGTTCATTTACCTTCGGGACAGAATCCTGGAGTCACACGAAACAGTGGATGAATAATGTCTCCTTCTGCTCTTTCTCTCTCAAATTGTATCAACTAAGTTTGTTTATTACAAGCGTGTGCAGGGGACCTTTGAGCATTTTATTTGTGGTTCACACAGTATGGGGAGAGGGGTGGTTCTCCCTACCCTTTTGCACCGCATTTACAATTAACCTATATCTAATGATACCTGCGCACTGCCTAAGAGCGCCACTACCCCACTAGAACAACCACCAAGCGTGTAGTGACTTAATGGTCAGCACCGGCTCCAGTGATAGTCCACCACATGGTGGCGCTATCTGTCCATTTTTGAGATGAGCACAACAACAGTGTTTAATAAGTCAATATCCATTAAAAAAAGAAAAATACCTGCTGTTCATGGCATTATTATAACTTCGGGTGGCCTGGAACAGTCTGAACTGTCACACTTGTAGGAGCGTAATGATTGGTAGATGTGTTTGTACTCTCACTGGCAGCACTGACAGGGGTAATAGGTGGTGTGGGCTGCAGTGGCCTCCCAAGAAAGGCTCTAGTGCTTACTTTTTTTTTTTTTTTTTTTTTTACAAATTATGCACGGACTCTCTCTCCACACACGGTACACTGCAGTGTTCGCTCAGCAACTTTTAAGCCCATAAACCATCCTTAGGCCAAACACAGACCCCGAGAAGACCTATCGAGACAAACATCAAAGGGTGCCATTAGAATCTCTGATAAAAAATAAAGCAAACTAAATTTAACAAGCATTGGCAAAGCCAACCGATCTAGCATTGACTGCCAGCCTTTAGGCTTTGTGAATGTTTGTTTTGTCTTGCCAAGGTTTGTAAAAAAACTTTACTGTTGGAGGACCTGCCAGGCCCTCGGCTCATATATTATTTTAAAAATGGATAAAAACAAAAATTATTTTTGGTCTCAAAAACCTCACTTTGCGAAACTGCGTGACAGGATGTGCACCTTTTGAAAAAGTAGAGTGCATCACTCATAGTAAACCCAGCCAACGGCTGAAGTAGGCTTAACAACTGTCCCTTGCTGTATGCCATAGTGGGCAGAAATAAAATGTGAACGACACAACAACAAACCAATGAATGGAGAGGGTGGATGAAAGATCCTATACGTATACAATATATATTACTTTTACAAAGATCAAGAGGTCTTGGCTAATGCCAGACGTAAAAAATGGGCGCCGTGCAACATCATGCACGGCGCCCAAGCATATCAAATTAAGCGGACACCATGTTAATAAAGCGCGGTCTGGCGAGTTCTAAAGCAAAAAAAAAAAAAATGTTTTGCAACCCCACAAATCACAAGGAGAAGAGTTTTGGAAGTACCAAAAGTATTGCTTGAGAAGAACTTCAAGGGGTTTGGGCCTCATCCTTTATAAACGAATTCTCAGCTGTGAGCACACCAGTGAAATATTGAGGCTTGAATGTTGTACGACCCAAACAATCCTGGTGCACTGACTATCAAAGAGCGTCTGGTACAGCCAGAGACCGCTTGTGGCAATCACAGGCAGACAGACAGACTGCAAGTGAGAACAGAGTGGCTACAGGAAGAGCACTGACGACAACCTGGAGCAGACATGCAGAGACTAGAGAAATGAAGAGACAGTTTGTCAAAACACCGGACGAGTAAGTGAAAGGCAGAGGAGCAGAGACACCCTGTGAAAACTGCCAAAATGTCATTAGATCCGAGAAGGAATTGGGGTGTCAGAGAACAACAGTAGAGACACACACAGAAACAACATGTTTCAGGGGACCAGAGATAGAATAGGACTGCAGAAGCAGGCCATGAGGACAGACAGACATGGATAGATGGGGAGAGGCTGTCAGTCTGCAGCATTGCAAAGACAAGTTGGCACTGTTTCTGACAGAGAGAGGGAGTCTGTAGGCAAAGGGCTAGAGACTACCATGCACATGGGTGGGCAGTAGGAGGTCCCCTTGCGACACGGACGTGGCCATTCCTTCATACAGACTGTAAACATTTACTAGTCTTATAGCAGGTTTAACCAAACAGAATTCATAGCGAGACCGCCAGAAGATCAGTTTAAACAAACTGATTCCTTCAGTGAAGGACTTCTCAAACTGCTGCATGTCCAGTATGGGCACCTTATTCAGTTCTTACTTCTAGTCTTACATGTATAATAAGAAAAGAAAAACTACAAATGCCATAACAGAATGGAAAAGAAGGGCCGACCTGGTCATACTTGGCATGTTCCATCTTAGGAGTGGGTGAGCAGCGCACGCCTGATGTAGAGCAGCGTCAGCGCTGCGACCACCCACACATGGAACTGCTGGAGGTGTTGCATGAGCTGCAAGTCTCCAACAGTCACACTGAGAAGAAACACCTCTTGTTGTGGTGATCTACTCCTCTGGTCACAAATGACAACAAGTACAAAGTTGTTCCAACTGCCAAAAAGCGTGGTGTTTGCTGCAGTAACAGGAGGATGACAAAAAGACCACCCTCTGATTAAGAAAAAGAAAAACGAAAACAACTTCCTGCCCAAAACATCAGGACCAGGCCAGGGTCAGCCACTGGACATTTCCTACAAAAACATAACCGCTAACTAAGTCGCGCTACTCAAAGTATTCTAATTAAGCCAGGTGTAGGATTGCAAGATATCCATCTCCAATGATCATTCCCCATAGTCTGGTTGTTTGCACTGTAAAATCCTCTCGTTTGATATAGTGCTGAATGAACAGGCTCCTCAGCATTCTCGAGGAGTCACATTTATACATTCAATATCGCCCAGTCACAGACCAGGTCAAGGCACTTCATGCTGAGCCGTGGTTCTTTAACTCCGGTGTTCCCCAAAGGAATGAACCCGGAGAATTTTTTTTTTTTTTTTTTAATAGTTCTACATAGCAGCTGTACAACATCTAAACACAATGTGGCGGCCATCTTGGAACGTTCCAAGATTGGCAAACTTTACTTTCTACACTTCAAATATGGCAGCCGCAGTATATCTACAAGCAACATGATCCATCTTGGAAGTACAGAAAATACCATTACATAATGGTTGGCCACTGTTACTGGCTTTGCCAATGCTGGCACAATTTTAAAAGCATTGGCAAAACCAACAGGAACAAACATCACACACTGAGAAAGTGTGACTGATTGTCTTTTGGCATACAGGCGCTACGCCAATTGGGAAAACTAATGCATTAAGAATGCCAGAACTACAAAAATGGTGACAGAGAAGAAAGCCAGAGGTAGCCTGACATATTCTTCCATTTGTTAATGCCTCCAAGTGCAAGTTTGGCATGGGGATATTGTACTCATATAAACAGTGGCTGAATCACATCTCAGATACCCAATTCTATTTAGGACAGGATGAGATTACCATAAGCAGAGTCTATACAGCTAAGGACCACCACCTACCATTTGATAATAAGACACCAAAGACTGGACTGGTTCAAAGTCGTTCTTCTTGCACATTTTCTTACAAATTTCTGGGTCTGCATCTGTCTGAAAAACAATCAGAAACATAATTGTATTGTAGGCAGGAAAAGTTTACTGTTTTACAAAATCATTTTACCAGAACTTCGGTATATGAATTGTTGTATTTTCCCACCCGCACAGCATGGCGAGCTCTAAGATGAATCAGGTACAATATGTCACTTCTAGCGATTATCCTGCTAGTCTTACGAATTTTTTTAATGGCGGATCACCACACTGTTCAGCTGTGAATTTATCTGGGTGACACCTACAAGCAGAGCACAGATAAATAGTTTTATTCTAAAATGTTTTGGTCAGAATCACAAAACAATCAAATTTATGTTTTTGTACCCGATTTATGGAACCATAGCTCTTACATACACACACCGAATTTACAGCCCATTACAAGACAGTTGAACTAGAAGTGTCCTGCATTTTATAACCGAATATGATAAAGCAGCATCTTCCACCAGGATGATGTACTTTGCGCGACCTTGAGAGCCGACTCCCTCCCCAGGTATTTGGCCTACCGGACGGTGCTGAAGAGGGACGTTCCAAGAGCAGCTCAAGGGTCCACGTCAACACCTGCAAGTATTCCACTACATACTCCCTACCTGGCCACTCGCCTCGTGAGACCTTGACTAGCGTCACTCAGGGATCAGTCCATGACAGTTCCTTGTGCCCTCTTCCCCGTCTTGTGTACACATGAGTTTCGCCGATTCCTCCTCCAAGTTGCCCTCACCACTGGAGCCAACAGGTAGCTGGGCAAAGCGGAGTTTCCAGCAGCGCTCTGGTTCTGTGAGTTAAGTGGATGTGAGCAGAGGGATGCTATTGACCAGGGATGAGTTCATGAAGATAAAATTTGGTAGAACAGTTTGAACCAATATCGCCAATTTCAAGTCACGCCTTAAGTTCCCGACTGTCTGCTGTGGTAAATAAAGAGGAGACCACCACCTCCTTCATGGAAGTTGTAAATTAGGGCAGGAGGTAAAGCATTGTTCTTACTGTAGCTTTACGAATTCCTACACAGACAAAGGTGGAACTCTATTTAACCCTATTTGCTCATCAATGGGACCCAATCAGTTTCAGACGCTAAGAGGAGCTGTGGTGTCAGAGCAGCCATCCTGAGGGCGCTTTAGAAACCTAGTGTCAGTAAGGCACCAACAACCTGCCCACCTCCTGTGCCCCCTACATTGGCGATGGCACTGCCACTCCCTGATCATAAACACAAAGCCAACCAAACACCCAAATAAATAGTAATACACTGCTTGCTCCCACCTGCAAAATGGCACGGCTTGTTCCCGGCAGGCGCGGTCAGCACCTTCTGCAGGCGCGCTCAGCACCTTCTGCAGGCGCGCTCAGCACCTTCTGCAGGCGCGCTCAGCACCTTCTGCAGACCACCATAAACCAGGGTTCATAGTGGGCCACTTGAGACCAATCGAGAGCATTCAGTCTGAACACATTCTTCACCTTCCCTGCACTTCTCAGGGCCTCTGGACTAATAAGGGACAACAGCCAAAAAGGAGCGAGTGTCCACATTTCCGTATTTAGAGTGCCGTTGACATCAATGCACTCAATGCAGCAGACGGGACATCCCACGCTTTTTGTCAGATGTCCCATATCCATCCAGTTCTAAATGAGCACCTTGGTATGTTGATTGCCCCTTTTTTTGTGGCACATGAGGGTCCAACCGGTCAGCATCGACAACCACTCTCACGAAAAGAACAGCATAACCTGCAAAAAACCAACTTTACAAAAAATGGCCGACCAGGTTCATATTTGTGCTTCTCAAGGATGGCCCATGTTGCTGCCTCACGCTGTCATTATTTAGGACTTGTGAGCAAGTCAAACATGCTATGGTCGTGACTGGACAGGAGTAAGACCCCGGTATAAAAGGCATCTGCTGCCCATGCTATTGGACCAGGAAAAGTGAGTTCTATCGTGCCTGTACAATCTATCAGGCATTGCAGGACAAAGTAGACATCCTACAAAATGGGCTCTCTTTCCCTTTCCCACCTGCTGAATGCGCTTGTTCATGGGCCTTGGCACAAAAATTTACAAATATGTCCCAGCGTGACTCTCCGCCAGGCAGGAGACCTGGAGGTCTACTGCAGATGCAGCAAACGCTTTGCTGCAAACCTGGAAGCCTGCAAAGCTCAGCGGTTGCAGCAAGCATCGCTCCAGGTTGTGGCGAGTAAGACCGTGGAGCTTGACAACTGAAAATGCGGCAATTACCATCTATTTTACTCATAAGGATCATGCAGTTGCACACGCCAGACACTCAAAGCCTACATTTTCATCGACCCAAAAAAAAATAAGAGATGAGAATGCATATATGTATGAATTGTGTACATAGGGCAAGCTTAGCCGAAAAGCAGGGACATGTCGTATTGGGTCAAAAGCAAGGGTAGAGTCAACAAGTTATTGGCGGGGTAGCTGGGTTTTGAGGTTGGCCCTTACTTCATCGTGATGTAGTGTTCTTTAAGGAGGCGTGGAGCTAGCATTTTCCTAAACTGGAGCAGAATCAAGATCAAGAGTTAAGATGGATCACTTTTGGGCCACGGTGGGCATGGTCTCCCCTCCGCGGGTAGGGAGGGACCACGAATGCAGAAGTAGGCCATTGGCTGTTCACTCCCACAGGGTGCAAGGCCACTACTTTGGCCCACACAAACCTTTGGTTTTCCTTCCACAGCAAACCAAAACTTGCCTTGAATCCTTACCATCAGTGGGAAGGGGGAAGCGGAAAGTAAAGGACAATGTGCATTTAAGCGCTCAATAATCTTTTATAAAGCATCCCCAGGCGTTCCAATATGAATGGGGTGCCATATAAATATTTTACCTAATATTAATAACACTCGGCAGCTGATTTGCTGTCTGCCTTAAGGGGAGACTTCGCTATACAGTAATACCCTCGGATGTGCTAATAAATTCAGAGATTTAATATGCAGCACAATCAGTGCAGTCAGCTTTCATTACAAGCAGTGCCCACCGTGAGCGGCGGAGGTGGGCAGCGTGTGTTTAGAGTCTCTTTAGACGAGGAGGTGGGAGGAACTAATTATGCGAGATTAAAAAACGGTGGGAGAGGCACCACAGATACAGAAATGTTTTAATACTTTGCACAAAAGCGCACTTCATCGCTTGCTTCAACAAGGTGGGCATGACTAGTGCTCCCTGCAAATCTAATCCAACCCGCGGTGCAGACTGTGGGGAAGAATGTAATTCCTTCAGTCAGGGCTACTGGGATCCTGGCAGCAGTACCAAACATAAGAAGAGCAAACCTGGCTTTACAGTGGGCACATCCTGCTAGAAGGACCTAGCCCAGAATCATTCCAGGAAAGTCTGCAGTATCCTGAAATGGGTACCCTGCATCTCTCAATGCCCGAGACACTTGGATGCCTGCCAGCAGTACCAAAAGTAAGAAGGGCTAGACTACTTGCTCACAATGAACGACCAGATCAACGTTGTATCCTCGACCTGCTTCAACACCCTCCGCATGCTCCGAAAGACTTTCAGATGGATCCCAACCGAATCCAGAAAAACCATCACGCACGCACTCATCAACAGCAGACTGGACTATTGCAACGCTCTCTACGCTGGAATCAATAAGAAACTCCTTCCCAAACTCCAGAATGCCGCAGCTAGACTGATCCTCAACATCCCACGTCGCAGTCACATCACCCAAACACCTGCGCGATCTCCACTGGCTTCCAGTTGAAAGAAGAATAACCTTCAAACTCCTCACCCACGCATACAAGGCCCTTCACAACACCGGACCCGCATACGTGAACAGTCCCCTCTCCTTCCAAGCACCCAAAAGACACCTGCAATCAGCCCAGCTCTCTTTGGCCACCGTCCCTCGTATCAACAAGACCAGAACAGGAGGAAAGTCCTTTGCCTACCTCGCAGCCAAAGTCTGGAACACCCTACCCATCCACCTGAGGCATTTTCCCACATTGCCCCAATTCAGGAAGGACCTCAAGACCTGGCTCTTTGGATGACCCCAGCACAATATGGAGCCGCCCCTCCCTCTCTTCTACCTCCTACGACAACACAAGCCAGGAACCAGTTGCAGGTGAAGGAGAAACACCGCCAACATCCTAATGCCCATAGAGTGCTCTGCACCCTAGAAACTAGAGATCCTCTAAGCGCCCCTAGGTTTCCTGCACTGTGGACATTACTATCATCATCCCTGGTCTAACGATGGGTCGCCTTAGTCGCCACTGAACAGCTCGAAGTTTTTTTTTTGTTTTTTTTTTTTTTAAACCAAGCGCAGGCAATAGCCCAGGGATCGCTGTGCAAGCTTGATCAAGAACATATTAAAAA
This sequence comes from Calotriton arnoldi, assembly GCA_963921515.1. Taxonomy (NCBI): domain Eukaryota; kingdom Metazoa; phylum Chordata; class Amphibia; order Caudata; family Salamandridae; genus Calotriton; species Calotriton arnoldi. The sequence goes on from CAWUFW010000008.1 coordinate 8,309,674, forward strand.
CATTAAAAATGCAAAAGCAGGCAAAACATTTATTAAAAGAATTATTAGCAAACGGCTCAAAAATGTTCTCAGCACCGTGGTGGAAGGCATTCATTTAGTTATAATTGTTAGAGGTTTTTTTTTGCCCTAAGGGCTTTACTAAAATTAATAAGTACACAATATTTTATGGAATTACAAGTGCAAGACAATAACGGATACAGAATTAATCAAGGCTGGCAGCCCATTCTGATGTGTTTTGCCTTGGGCAATGTTCAAGAGAATCAGAAAAGACAAAAGATGTGTGGACAGGAAGTTCCTCCGAGCCTAGACGCAATTACAGAAAAAAGGAAGCCATTGGAGGGGAAATATGGCAGTTGTGGAGCAGGAAATTAACATATCGAAGAGGAAGAAAGAAACAATGTACTTACTATAACAGTGAAGATGAAGTGTGGCCAGATAATGGCCATACTTAAAACAAAACAAAGAGAAAAAGAGACAGTGTGGAAGTGGAGATCATAGGCAGGGGCAATTAAAGAAATTTCTTGAGAATCGTTTGGGGGGAAAAAAATAAAGACAAGCCAAGAATTTGGCCACAGGAGAGAAAGAATGATTTGAAGGAGAGAAGTGAAAAGAGGGAGGCAGGCATATCAATATTTATGACCAAAACTAAGTATTCATTTACACCCTAACAAAATGGCTGCCGAATGGGATAGTCCCAGAGGGTACTGAAAACGTATTCTCGTGCCAAAACCTTGCCAGTGTGACCAGTTCATCACAACCCTAACATAGTACTATTTTGTATTGTGTAGTGTGCACCATGAATATCGACCACAGACGTACACAACATTTTCTTCACCTAACTACACACACACACACACACACACACACACACATCCAGTGCTTGCGAGTGTTTTCTAAACGTTTTTGTGTGTTAAAAGTATATATATATACTAAAGTACCACAAAAGTTTAATTAGTATACTCTGTGTACTACTAATGAGGGATTCCTTTTTTTAACATAGTTTATGAAAGTCACGGAGGTATCCGTGTGTGAGTGGGTGTCTGAGTGACTGTACAGGGGTGTGAGGAGCTGTGTGGGTGTGAGGAGCTGTGTGGGTGTCTGAGGAGCTGTGTGGGTGTCTGAGGAGCTGTGTGGGTGTCTGAGGAGCTGTGTGGGCGTCTGAGGAGCTGTGTGGGCGTCTGAGGAGCTGTGTGGGCGTCTGAGGAGCTGTGTGGGCGACTTAGTGGCTGTGTGGGCGACTTAGTGGCTGTGTGGGCGACTTAGTGGCTGTGTGGGCGACTTAGTGGCTGTGTGGGCGACTTAGTGGCTGTGTGGGCGACTTAGTGGCTGTGTGGGCGACTTAGTGGCTGTGTGGGCGACTTAGTGGCTGTGTGGGCGACTTAGTGGCTGTGTGGGCGACTTAGTGGCTGTGTGGGCGACTTAGTGGCTGTGTGGGCGACTTAGTGGCTGTGTGGGCGACTTAGTGGCTGTGTGGGCGACTTAGTGGCTGTGTGGGCGACTTAGTGGCTGTGTGGGCGACTTAGTGGCTGTGTGGGCGACTTAGTGGCTGTGTGGGCGACTTAGTGGCTGTGTGGGCGACTTAGTGGCTGTGTGGGCGACTTAGTGGCTGTGTGGGCGACTTAGTGGCTGTGTGGGCGACTTAGTGGCTGTGTGGGCGACTTAGTGGCTGTGTGGGCGACTTAGTGGCTGTGTGGGCGACTTAGTGGCTGTGTGGGCGACTTAGTGGCTGTGTGGGCGACTTAGTGGCTGTGTGGGCGACTTAGTGGCTGTGTGGGCGACTTAGTGGCTGTGTGGGCGACTTAGTGGCTGTGTGGGCGACTTAGTGGCTGTGTGGGCGACTTAGTGGCTGTGTGGGCGACTTAGTGGCTGTGTGGGCGACTTAGTGGCTGTGTGGGCGACTTAGTGGCTGTGTGGGCGACTTAGTGGCTGTGTGGGCGACTTAGTGGCTGTGTGGGCGACTTAGTGGCTGTGTGGGCGACTTAGTGGCTGTGTGGGCGACTTAGTGGCTGTGTGGGCGACTTAGTGGCTGTGTGGGCGACTTAGTGGCTGTGTGGGCGACTTAGTGGCTGTGTGGGCGACTTAGTGGCTGTGTGGGCGACTTAGTGGCTGTGTGGGCGACTTAGTGGCTGTGTGGGCGACTTAGTGGCTGTGTGGGCGACTTAGTGGCTGTGTGGGCGACTTAGTGGCTGTGTGGGCGACTTAGTGGCTGTGTGGGCGACTTAGTGGCTGTGTGGGCGACTTAGTGGCTGTGTGGGCGACTTAGTGGCTGTGTGGGCGACTTAGTGGCTGTGTGGGCGACTTAGTGGCTGTGTGGGCGACTTAGTGGCTGTGTGGGCGACTTAGTGGCTGTGTGGGCGACTTAGTGGCTGTGTGGGCGACTTAGTGGCTGTGTGGGCGACTTAGTGGCTGTGTGGGCGACTTAGTGGCTGTGTGGGCGACTTAGTGGCTGTGTGGGCGACTTAGTGGCTGTGTGGGCGACTTAGTGGCTGTGTGGGCGACTTAGTGGCTGTGTGGGCGACTTAGTGGCTGTGTGGGCGACTTAGTGGCTGTGTGGGCGACTTAGTGGCTGTGTGGGCGACTTAGTGGCTGTGTGGGCGACTTAGTGGCTGTGTGGGCGACTTAGTGGCTGTGTGGGCGACTGGGTGGGTATGCCAGTGGCTGTATGGGTGGGTATGCCAGTGGCTGTATGGGTGGGTATGCCAGTGGCTGTATGGGTGGGTATGCCAGTGGCTGTATGGGTGGGTATGCCAGTGGCTGTATGGGTGGGTATGCCAGTGGCTGTATGGGTGGGTATGCCAGTGGCTGTATGGGTGGGTATGCCAGTGGC
>CAWUFW010000008.1:8320000-8447500 GCA_963921515.1 Calotriton arnoldi
TGTGCATATATCTATACATCTATACCGATATATATATATATATATTATTATTTTTTAATTCCTCAAACTACTGAACAGATTTACACCAAATAACAAAAAGGGTTCTCTCTGGACCAAGAGCTACCTTTCGGCCAAATTTGGTGTAATTCTGTCCAGCGGTTCTCTATGGAAATGAACATTGAAAAAACACTTTTCTTTTACACCCCCCCCCCCACCCCTCACCCCCCATTCTCGGCTCCCGCTTGACAGATCGGCCCGAAACTTTCCATGCGCAACAAGAATCACCGTGGCACTTTGTTTGGAATCTTTCATGAAGATTCGTCAAAAGGCGCCAAAGATATAGGCAGGTCAAAAACGTTTTTCCTATGAAAACATAGCCCTAACTAGAACTACCTACCCCTAGTATACATACATAATATATACATACATACATATACATATATATATATATATACATACATACACATACATACACATACATACATATACATACATACATACATACACACCTAAAAAGTACATACATCTTCAAGGTCCATAGATGTCGAGCTAGTAATAGTAAATCTATACTTCCCTATATGCACGTATATTTCGATGTGTTGTCCCTCTATATTCTGTACTCCATATTCTTGTACGACGATATCCTGGGGGTCCAAGTATGTATGTGATATTGGTATAGTATGAAAAGTCAGCGTAGTACAGTACAGCAGCTTCACAACTTCCTCCCCTCAGGTGAATCGGATCTTCCATCCATTCTCAAGGGTATCTGGACTTTGTTGACTCCGCCATCCAGTAGATCAGGGCTTCCTCCCATTCTGTATCTTCAAGGGTATCCGGCCTTGATTGCCACCTCCCTCAAGCTCATCAGGGCCTGCTCTCACTTTTTGTCTTCAAGGGCGCCCATATCCTTCTCCTCTTTGCCCCCAAGACAGCTGAGACATTCAGGGATAACATTAGTCAGGGTTTTATTTATCATTGCGATAGCATGTTTGGCAATGTGTCCATCTTCCTAACTTCTACGACTAAGAATTCCAGTAGGCCAGCTCCCACAACCGTGCTCTCCCAGACAGCATGACAAAGTACTTTGAAGATTCGGTCCCAGCCAACTCATATTCCCTCTGGAACATTTGTGAGTGCAACAGAATGTGTTTCCTGGATGTTAGCAGGTGTGTTGGTGGTGGTCTATTCTCCCTTGAAGTCTACTTAAAGCATTTCATGTGTTGGTGGTGGTCTATTCTCCCTCGAAGTCTACTTAAAGCATTGCAAACTCCCTGAGGAACTGACCTAATGTAATGTTTCAACTTGAGAATAATGAGGACTTGCACCCAAGTTACCCATCCAGATCAAGATGAGTGCTGAAGTGGGTTCTTCGGTCTTTGAATGAAACCATCCAGGCAATTCCCTTTCCATCCAGGACTACATCTGGCACTGCAGTCTCATCCAACCAGACACTGTTCACTGACCACATTTCCTATCTCAAATACCTTTATAAGTGGCTTCTATTTCTGCTTTCTTACAGCCCAGTCTACAATCATTTTGTCCTCAGTTGTTTCTTGGGCCCTACAGTAAGTTAAACTCTACGGAAGACACCGTGGTGGCCCTACGCTCTATGCTGTAGCGTCCTCCCCAACCCGGTAGCATGCAAAATGAATATGCCACACACGGAGCTCTGACCTGTACATCTTAATTCATTCGCATACAATCACACACTGCACGCTCATTATGTCAAAACCGTTAATAGCCACACCCTAACACCTCCCAGCAAATTACGTAATTCCTTGTGAGTCCATCCAGAAACGCAAGGGTCCTAGCATACAGCCTCATGGCACGAACCTTATCAGCATTCAAGGATCAGTCTACTGTCGACTGTTGCAGTTTGGTTCAGATAGTTCTCCCAAATAGCAAGGTGGCAGGCCTCACCAGTTGTGCAGTGAGGAGTTGAACGATAGGCACTGAGGGCTTGACACAGGGCCTGGTTAAATGAATTCCCTCTATCGATGCTCGTTGAATTACCCGTTTGAGGTTACCCATGAATCGTTCCAAAACACCATTAGCTTGCGGCCACAGAGGTGTGCTCTTTGGATGCTTGACATTTAATCTGACCAGAAATTCCTTGAATTCTTTGCTACTGAACAGCGGACCATTGTCAGATTTGAGGATGGTGGGGATACCCCACACTGCAAAAATATCATCCAGACGCTCGCTGACCTTGTCATAGGTAGTCAACAATAACTCTTTTACTAAAGGAAAATGTGAATACTCATCGATGACTACCATGAGATTATGTCAGTCTTCTAAAGGCCCAAAGAAATCAAATACAGTTCTTTCCCACGCATGTGTAGGAAGGTCAGACATTGTCAATGTGTGCTGCGTCACTTTGGGAGAAAGGCAGTAGCAAAGATGCCACTTTTAGTTCCCTCACCACTCGCTCATCTAGGCACGGGAACCACACTCAGACTCTTGGGGCTCTTTTGGTGGCTACAATGTCACGAAGTCCTTCATGGGCCAGTTCAATGACTTGCTGTCTTAGGCTCTCAGGTATGGCAAATCGGGAGCCTCTCAATACAACACCTTCCTTGGTAATGGACAGCTCATCCTGTAAATTTTTGTATTTTGGAAATTCAACTTCATCAGCAAAAGGTCAAGCATGCTCTTCCACGACTGAGTTGAAATGATGTCTTTGAGGATAAGCATGGTCTTATCAGCATTGGTAGCACCAATGATCTGTTCAATGGCGTGCTGGACCTCATAATGAAGTCAATGTATTCCTCAGCCGTTTTGGATGTTGAACTCTGCCGCTGTAACGGTACTTGTGAAAAGTAATCAACAGGGTTCTGATCTTTAGCCAGCTTGTGTACAATTGTATACTCATACTCTTGCAGTCGCAACCCCCACCTCTCAATGCAAGAGGGCATCTTGGCTTCCGGTTTTCCAAAAATAATGAGCAGCGCTAGGTGGTCTGCAATGATAGTGAAACGTTTTCTGTATAGAAACACATGAAAATGTTAGCAGGTTCACGCTACAGCCAAACTCTCCTTCTCGGGCTGAGAATAGACACGTTCTGTGTCAGAGAGGCTTCGACTGGCATAGGGCACAATGTGTATCTGAGCTTTCGGCTGTCCATTAAAATTTTGCAAGGATTGCCCCCAGTCCCACAGGGTTCGCATCAACCGTGATCTCAGTATGTAACTTGGGGTCAAAATAGGCCATCTCGGTCGCATTTTCAATCACGTTTTATTCTTTTGAAGCTTTGATCACATTCAGCAGACCAATAGAAAGGGACATCTCGTTTTGTCAAGTCTCTCAATGGGGCACTCACCGCAGCAAAGTCACAAATGAACCTTGAGCAACAACTGGCAATGCCTAAGCAGTAATGACGTTGACAAGCCTTTAAAGAATGAACTTGACGACGATCGACATGCTGTGTTTTTGGTGTAGTTTTCATTACCCCATGAAGGCAAATGTCCAGCCATAGGACAAACGTGCAAAGGTTGAGGTAAAGAAAACCACTTCATAATAGCTTGGAAAGTGAAAGAACCAAATGCTTCACAGTGAGAAGAGAAAATGGACGCCAGAAGGATCCAGGAGCATTCTCACAACGTCCACAAAGCCAAAAAGGGACATCAGTTACAATAAATAGAAACCAGACATTTTTCTTCTTTGGCGGCGTCAACTTGCATGCATCTACCTTGTGCTCGCTTTACATGACCAACGCTGATTCGCTTTTCATTGTTCCAGCTTCCGTAACAGTGGCTTGTCGATCCGCTCTTTTCCCGGTCCTTGCAGCCATTAGTACATTCTCTGAGTGGAGTGACTCTCTCAACATGCGTCTTCTGAAAGAGTCTGACAGCCATCGATGACTCAGAGACATATTGCTTCTTCATCGTTAAATTCACTAAACTTGAAGTGTTTGATAAGAACATCAAGTCTCTCAACAAACTCATCCATTGTTTCACCAGCTTATGTCGTGCTCGATTGAAAATGCACCTTTCATAGTCTACATTTGCCATTGGATTGAACTTGGCTTCTAACGCTTCCTTGATCTGACGGTACGATATTGCATCAGCCTGTGAGATTTTCTTCAGCACTTCTTTCACTCCATCACCGGCAAGATTCTTTAAATATTTAATGATTTTCTTATTATCTACTTCTAGGGCATCTATGAAGACATCGAACTTCTTGATCCATGCAGTCCACCTGGGGCCAATATTCTGCTTCTTGGCGGTGTCGAATGGGTGTGGTAGTTTCAGAAAACACAACTGCATCGTATTTCATGCTCTTTTCTACTGAAGTTGAGAGCATATGCTGTTCAGACAGCTTTTGCTGTGCACCTGAATCTGCAGCTTTCTATAAGCACTGGCCTTGTGCTTGGGCCGCCATGCCCGCTCGGAGGTCGTATGACGCTTCCTTCCTCCTTGACGGCAAGTGAGTTTTCTGTTTCTCGCACTAGGTTGTCTTTGCTGTAGTCTTCCTTCTTAATGGTAGGTGACGGTTCTGTCTCTCGCACTTCATCAGTGTTGCGTTTAGCTTTTTGCATCGTACCTGGTTGAAGCTGCCTTTAGCGTTTCGCTTTGTAATGATGATGGCTCTGTGTAATGATGCAGCGCAATCTCTCTTCTTTTGGCCTTACCAGTGGGTTTCTGGCAAGCTTCTCGATTGTGCCCCTCGGCAGGGTCTTCAACTTCTTCGAGGGATGTATATGGGCTGGAACGGGGCTTCTATTCCACACAAGCCAACTTCGAACTACTTCTCATCAATTTGGGCGCACGTGGCATGCACCAGCAGTTTGCTGTAGTGTTGCAAACTCTCAGGAAGAACAGTCTCGTTTCTTCGGGCACAGATCTCCCAACTCGTCATCAGTTGTAGTATCCTCCCCAACCCGGGAGCATGCGAAATTAATACACCACACACGGAGCTCTGGGTTGTATGTCTTTATTCCTCCGTATACAATCACACACTGCACTCTCATTATGTCATAACCGTTAAGAACCACACCCTAACACCTCCCAGCAAGTTACGTGATTCCTTGTTAAGTCCGCCCAGAACTGCAAGGGTCCTACTGCACATAGTCTCACGACCCTAAATCTACCACATCTGTTAAACGCACATCACCAAGCACAATTACAAACCAGAGAAAAAAGGACTATGATCATGATGTTGAAACACGGGCCCGCTCCAAATAAACATTTTGTTTCTGGTGTGAGACTTCAGCCATAAACATGTTGACCACTGGTTCGGAAACTACTAATGACAAGGTTGTGGTGTCAAGCTAGTTCTGCATGTTGACACAGACACCCATGAACTTACTTAGGACACGGAGGGGTTGTGGCCCATCTTGTTCTACATCTATGCCTTACCTGTCACCTGTGGAGCTTCTCAACAAATTACTCACTCGGCTCTCCATTATCTGTGGCCTTCTATGCAGAGAAGGAACCACTGTCCTTACTTTTGATCAGAGAACTCTGCCTACGAAAAGGACTGTGTTCCACCTCCCTTAATTCGCACCCTTTCTGTGATACACTGAATTACTTACGGAGTTAAACCCGTCACCCAGTGCCCCCAGAGATCCCCTCAATGCACTGAAAAGCGATTCGTTGTATAAAGTGTATGTAAACCGACAGGGATGTCAAAATAAGTAAAACAGTTTGCTGAGCAGTGGGTAGAGCGCATTAGCCATTCACTGAAATGCTGAGAATGGACAGCCAATCAGATTGCTTCTAATTAAGTCTGTAACTAACAGTAAAAGGACCACAGCTGAAACTTACAACTAAGTGTTCATAGAGGGAAAAGGGTTATCATTTGGTGTTAGCATTGACCATGTACACATTCAATAATTTGATGTTATTGCTCTCAGCTTAGGGCTTGAATTGCTGTTAGTTGCCTGCGTTGCAGACCTGAATCGAAGGCTCGTAACAAAGAGAAGCGATTGACTAGTGTGAAAGGCTGACATTAAGACCGTGATCTCAACCAACAAAGACAAATCCGCACCCCCTCTGCCTGCATCTGCCTCATGTCCCTGGCACTGAATCTACAGAGGAGGAAGTAACAGCAGGTAGCGCCAGGATTCTGAGTGGCTCAGCCAATCACTGCTTTCCTTACAGGACTCTAATGCTGATCACGAATAAGAGAACTCACCAGTGGCTCCAGCGGAAGCTGGGCGAGGAATAACAATGAGAGTCTATGTATGCTGTTAGTAATGCAATAACAACAACGTGTGAGCTCACTTTAGTCAACCTCATAACCGAACCCCACTTTTCAGTCTCATCTGAACTCCAGCTGCGCCCCGCCCCCGGGAGTGGGACATGAAGTGTGCACGTGGCGATGGGCTACTGACTTGCAAGGGTCTCCCTCTTACACGTCGTCCCTTGCGGGCCTGATGGAAACTGGTTTGGTTGCCAGATGTTCGGTATGCAAATGATGGGGTGACTTCAGAAACTGTTGGGCCCCCGTGCCCATCAGAGACAGGATTCGGGTACTCCGGAGACATCTGCTGGGAGAGGATGTGACCTAACGGCTAGAGCGGTCGACCTCGAAGCTGGGGAACTGGGTTCCAGCCTCAGCAGGGACGCTCAACTTCCTGTGATTCTGAACAAATTACTTAATCTTCCTGTGCCTAACAAAAGTGCCTAACAAAATGTCAGTCCGGTGTTCATGTAAAGTGCTTTGATACCTTCAGGTCGAGTTTGCGCTACTTAAACTACCCCCCCCCCCCCAAAAAAAAATCAGGTGACCAAAACAGAAATACAGCCGCACTGTATCACGTGTCACGTTCGCAGTCGTTTGTGCATTTGTCAAAAAGTGAAAAAATTATATGGTAAACGTCTGGCAAGGTACAGGCTGCCTTTTACTCGCCAGGCACCGAGATTTATTGCAAGGCTTCTGAACACTGCACCGCACGTGCCCTGAACACCGCGCGCCCATTCTAATTATCTGCGCACTATCCAGAAGTTATCTATAATTTATACCCTGCTCCTGCTGCCTGCGGGCTATGCTGGAATACAGTGTATATTACAAACGTGTCACCTTTAACAACACACATTATTTTTTCTATATGATTGCCTTTCATGCAAGAAGAAAGGCTGCGCAAGAAGCTCAAGCAAGAATAATTGTGCCCAAAATATAAATAAAATAAAAAAAATATATATTTATTTACACATTCAGGAAAACGGAAGTAAAGAGGTGCCCACCAGGATGAGAAGCAGCTCGTCCAGGTAGCAGGAAATGACGTTCTCGTCTTCATAAAGGGCCCAGCTGCGCTGCTGTGCGTCATCTTTATGGCGCGCCAAGTCTGCGAATATCACCTCTAGACGCTGTTCATCGTGGCACACGTGTCCAGAAGGTAGCTCCAAGCTAAGATCCTGTTAGGAAAGAAGCACATGGAGCGTGGATTTTAGAAGTTCTGGAACTCTGCAGTTTTCTGCAAAGCGATGTTAGAACCCCCCCCCCCCGTTAAACATTAACCAATATAACAGGAGTGTCCAACCTAGGTCCGCGAGGGCCAACTACAGCCCAGGGCAGGTTTTCTAACACCCACGTAATTAAAACTTCCAATACAATGAATCTTAATGGCTTTATTTACATAGTCTGTCCCTGTTATTTCATATTTATCAGTGATCCGGCCCTCCTGGACTTCTGCTGGACACCCAGCTTCAAAAGGACAGGTCTGTTCGGAATCTTACTGGCGGAACCAAAATACTATACCTGAAGCTTCTGACAACAAGGATACAACTGAAGAAGTGTGACACGTCACAAGAATGCAAGAAGTCCGACCCTTTCCGCATCACATTTAGAATTGATTACAAATGCACACGCTGCAGATAAAACATGCGAACTAGCACAACATAAAAAAAGCAAATTAATTAAGAACTGTCATGTTTACTTTTTTACCACTTTTTAAACCTAAGACACTAGTAGAGACAGAAGGAGAAAGGGCGGAGCCTGGCTTAGCTGCTTCGGTGCTCGCAGAAGCCCTGCCCCGACAAATTACTCTTGTGCCTGTTTCATCACATACTTCATAAACATGTTCCGACGAGGATGGAGATAGTTTTACCCAGGGCACAAACCCTAAAAAACGGAAGTGGGGGGGACTAACCAAGTTAGCCAGTATGTAAGTGACATCATGGAGTGTGACATCGCACGTGGCCTCACAAGAAGTGACATCAGATATTAAGACCTCACACGTGTTAAGCAAGTCTATCAGGAGTACATTTAAGCGCATTATGAGATTTAACAAATGAGCATTTTGTGCCAAAAAAGTGGCGCAGCCCCAACGCAAAATCTGGCCTTCGAAAACTAGATTCTTTTTTTTTTTTTTTTTAACTCTGCCACAAATAAATTGGCAACGCCGTATATCTATGGCAGTATATCTATTCTGCTTAATTGGTTGCAAAGTCTGCATTTTAAAATATCTTATGAGGTTAAGGCACCTGCTGCGGAGATCTTTGTGTGCCCAATAAATCTCAGGGAATAATAATGGTAAGATAGCTCTGGAGGTTAATGCATTTGCTGGAGAGATATGAGTTTTGCCTAGTCCCAGTTTTGAATCAAAATAGCATAGAGGGTTAATGTGTCACCTGCTAAGCACATCCTGTAACATGCAGATGACAGATTTTTATTTTATGTAGATAGATAAGTGAGTTCCTGCTTTTAACACAGAGAGCCTTTAGTTACTTGCAGTTCATAAATTGGAATCCTTCTAAAATACCACAGGGAGTTATGAAGGACAAGAGACTCCTACACCTTGTAAGCATCACTGTCTTATATAACACATCTTGTACATTGATTTAGACACATGATTTATAGTCAATGTATAATGTTTACATGTGATGTAAAGCGCTCAGACACCCTACGTTGGGATGAGTAGCGCTATAAAATAAATAAAATAGTGGTATTTAAATTCTTATTTGTGTAAATACCGGGACAGACCAACACATCTGACATTCTTACACTGCATGCATTTCTCTTATGTAGGGACTGAACAAAGTCAAAAGCATGCCTCTCTTAAGTACCTGTGAAGTGACAGGAAGCTGTGTGCCTTTGATTCTGCTCTATTGCAACTGAATCCAAGTTTGAGGCACCAGATCCCGCCCAGCCAGGATACAGGAACAAAGGGAGGCCTGACAGCCCCTTAACTTATCTTTGGCTAAGCTGGAGGTGAAAATAAAAAGCCCTCTCCCTGCCCACACATTGCTACAGGGAATGGAAAGCAGACAACGTGCAGGCGCTGCTAAACGTGTCCCAGTGTCTGAAAATTACACCAGGACAAGTTCACCATATTTCAGTGGGGCCCTTTTTTCTTGGCAGGATGGACGGAGTCTACCCTGTGACAATAGTGGGTAGACGCCATCTCTCCGCATGCCCCGCCCCCCCTGACTTGTGCACTGGTAGACGCCATCTCTCCGCATGCCCCGCCCCCCCTGACTTGTGCACTGGTAGACGCCATCTCTCCGCATGCCCCGCCCCCCCTGACTTGTGCACTGGTAGACGCCATCTCTCCGCATGTCCCGCCCCCCTGACTTGTGCACTGGTAGACGCCATCTCTCCGCATGTCCCGCCCCCCCTGACTTGTGCACTGGTAGACGCCATCTATCCGCATGTCCCGCCCCCCTGACTTGTGCACAGGTAGACGCCATCTATCCGCATGCCCCGCCCCCCCTGACTTGTGCACTGGTAGACGCCATCTATCCACATGTCCCGCCCCCCCTGACTTGTGCACTGGTTTTACCCATCAGCATTTTTAAAGCACTGAGCTCGTGAAATGTGAAAAACACGTAAACGCTATGTCCCAACTATGGGAAGGGGGACTTTGTTTAAGGCACAGTTTCGGATTTAAGGTTAAGCTTGACCACGTAAGTCATACGATTTGTTTTCAAAAAGTTACTTACCTGTAACAGTACTTTCCAGGGCAAGTATCTTCTACCGGTCTGCCTGTGCCCCTACAGACTATAGCTGAGCTGGGGTGTCTTCTCTTACAGGTGAACCTCTACTTCAAGGCACATTTCATGGACGTCCAAGCAGCATACATGCAACAAACCAGCACATATGTCGGAGCCTCATCTAAACTGTTACTATACAGTGCATACGTTGATAGTCTATACTCAATATACAGTGCAGTAGTAGGTATTCTATACTTAATATACAGTGTACTCGTGTGTATTCTATAGTCAATATACAGTGCACAAGTGTGTAGTCTATACTTAATATACAGTGCAGTAGTTGGTATTCTATAGTTAATATGAATGAATGAGTGAGTTTGTATAGCGCTCAGCTACTCCAAAAGGAGTGTCCCGGCGCTGCAGAATCACAGAGCTACTGACAGATGGTTTAGCTCCCAAAGAGCCAGGTTTTCAACAATTTCTTAAAACTCATCAGATCCGTGGAGAGTCTAAGGGGCAGCGGAAGTTTGTTCCATGCCTGTGCCCACAAGATGCTGAAGGATTTACCCCCCCCTACGTGCCAGTCGCACTTTAGGGACGCAGACATACGCCCCTGAGGTTGATCTAAGTGCCCTTGTCGGAGTGTACCAGCCGACACGTCTTCTGAGGTAGCTAGGCCCCTTCCCATGAAGAGCCTTAAAGAACATTACTAAGGCCTTAAACTGTATCTGCTCCCTGACTGGGAGCCAATGAAGGGCTTTAAGATGAGGTGCCATATGGGACCTAGGTTTTAAGCGAAGAATCGCCCTGGCTGCGGCGTTCTGAACCACCTGAAGGCGTTGTAGGAGAGAGTCCGGCAAACCTAAATAAAGGATGTTCCCGTAGTCCAGCCTTGGTGTAATCAATGCCTGGATCACGGTCCTCCTACAGTCCAGCGGAAGAAGTGGAAGGAACTTTCTCACCATCCGAAGTAGTCCAATACAGGTCCCGACCAAAGCCTGAACTTGGGAGCGCATAGAGAGCATCATCGATACGGATTCCCAAGTTTCTAACTATGGGTTGAGCCACACTGGGAGGAGAGAATTCCTCCGGCCACCATTGACTCCAGTCATGCACTGTAGTCAGGCCGAAGAAAACTATTTTTGACTTGTCGGAGTTACACTTCAGCTGGTTTTCCTCCAGCCACCCAAAGACGTCGGTAAGGCAAGATCTAATCATGCCCCGATCGAACTCATTACCTCTGTTGCAAGAGAAAACCAGCTGAGTGTTGTCAGCGTATGAAATTATCTTTGCACCATAAGACTCTACCAGTGTTGCCAAGGGGGACATATATAGATTAAAAAGCGTTGGGCTAAGGCAGGAGCCCTGAGGGACTCCAACTTGAAGGCTAGGCAAGGGGGAAGAAAAAGGAGGAGTCCAAATCACCTGCTCTCTGTCTTCCAAATAGGAAGTTAGCCAGGTTAGATCCCGTCCCCCAAAACCCATTTTTTCCAGTCTACCGAGGAGCCTCCTATGTGGCACTGTGTTGAACGCTGCCGACAGGTCCAACAATATGAGGATCGCTCTACCCCCTGATCCAGCTTCTCCTTTAGATATTCTGTCACCTCCAACAATGCTGTTTCAGTGCTAAAACCAGCCCTGAAACGTGACTGAGTGGGGTTCAAGAGATCATGGGTTTCAGCAAACTCCATAATTGTTTTATTTATGTGCTTCTCAAGCACTTTGGAGAAGGCTGGAAGGAGGGAGATAGGCCTGTAATTTGTGGGTATAAGTGGGTCAGCACTCTGTTTCTTTAGAAGGGGGAGGATTTTCGCCTGTTTCCAGAGAGGCGGCATAAAACCCGCAGCCAATGAGGAATTCAGGACCTTGTTAATGTGTTGATTGATGGTGGGAGCAAGAGCTGGTAAAAGCTTCGCGGGGCAGGCATCCACTGGTGAGCCTGATTTCAGGCTCATCAGGTAGGAAAGTGAATCCCCAATTTCAATGGCCGGAAACTGTAATAGCTGAGGGCCTTGTAGGGGCTCCCATAATGGAGAGGAACTAGTTAGATCTCCTACTGTCACCGACCCAGCCATTTTATCCTTAGATGACACCAGGAAGGACTGCTGGATTGTCATTATTTTGGCGTGAAAAGATTGGGCCAGCAGGCGCGTCCAGTCCGCCGACTATGGGGCTGCTCTGCTAATTACCTTTGCAGCCATAAAAGACTTCACGATCCCAAAGATCTTTGCTCTTATTTTTTGCAGACGTGATTTTATTCTGCCAATAATTCGCCTTAACCTCTCTCACCATTTTATAATATGCTTTTTGGGCGGGCCTATAGGTATCCCTATCTTCCAGGAGATAAAGGTTGCGCCACTTCCTCTCAATCTTTTTAGATTTCCTTTTACTGGTTCTTAATGATTCATTGAACCAGGGAGCGGACTGACAACCTCTAGAGGTCCGCACTGTTAAAGGTGCAACGGCGTCGATATTCGTCCTTAGCCAGTCCTCAATTGCACAGGCATCCTCTGCAGGACTGTCTAACAGTATGGGGACGGATGAGGCGAGAGCCCTCTGTAGGAGTGGTAGTGATATCTTATTCAGGGCTCTAAAATTATAATCAGTGGCTGTAGTCTGAGAGCTCACTCTTCCCTATTGTTGATATCCGAAATGGGACTAGGAAGTGATCCGACCAAATGATCGGGATCGGGGAATCAGTGTCCAACTCCATGTTACAAAAGACTTGGTCCAATACATGACCCATCTTGTGTGTGGGCTCCTTAATAAGGGGTATAAGCTTGAATGCAGACAATTTCCAGCAAAGCAACCACCTGAGGATCCGAAGGTTTGTCCATATGCAAGTTCATGTCCCCTAGTATCAGAAGATGTTTATACTTTAAAGCTAGCGATGCAGTACATTCCTGAAGGGACCTTATAAAGTTACCTGATGAGCCTGGTGGTCTATAGATCAGTATCCCAGCAAGACAGTGTTGAGAAGACAGAGTGCAGCGAAAACCCAAACATTCTGCACCTACCACTGCATCCAAGGCTAAAGAAGCACACTCAAACTCTTTTTTGAAAGTTAATATACAGTGCATAAGTTGGTATTCTAGTCAATATACAGTGCAGAAGTGTGTATTCTACAGTCAATATACAGGGCAGAAGTGGGTATTCTATAGTCAGTATAAAGTGCAGAAGTGTGCATTCTATAGTCTATATACAGTGCAGAAGAGTGTATTCTATAGATAATATACAGTGCATACGTGGGTATTCTATAGTTAAAATACAGTACAGTAGTGGGTATTCCATAGAAAATATATAGTGCATAAGTTGGTATTCTATAGTCAATATACAGTGCAGTAGTGTGTATTCTATTGTTAATATACAGTGCAGTAGTGTGTATTCTATTGTTAATATACAGTGCAGTAGTATGTATTCTATAGTCAATATACAGTGCAGTAGTTGGTATTCTATAGTTAATATACAGTGCATAAGTTGGTATTCTAGTCAATATACAGTTCAGAAGTGTGTATTCTACAGTCAATATACAGGGCAGAAGTGGGTATTCTATAGTCAATATAAAGTGCAGAAGTGTGCATTCTATAGTCTATATACAGTGCAGAAGAGTGCATTCTATAGATAATATACAGTGCATACGTGGGTATTCTATAGTTAAAATACAGTACAGTAGTGGGTATTCCATAGAAAATATATAGTGCATAAGTTGGTATTCTATAGTCAATATACAGTGCAGTAGTGTGTATTCTATTGTTAATATACAGTGCAGTAGTATGTATTCTATAGTCAATATACAGTGCAGTAGTTGGTATTCTATACTAATATACAGTGCATAAGTTGGTATTCTAGTCAATATACAGTTCAGAAGTGTATTCTACAGTCAATATACAGGGCAGAAGTGGGTATTCTATAGTCAATATAAAGTGAAGAAGTGTGCATTCTATAGATAATATACAGTGGGTATTCTATAGTTAAAATACAGTACAGAAGTGGGTATTCCATAGAAAATATATAGTGCATAAGTTGGTATTCTATAGTCAATATACAGTGCAGTAGTGTGTATTCTATTGTTAATATACAGTGCAGTAGTATGTATTCTATAGTCAATATACAGTGCAGTAGTTGGTATTCTATACTAATATACAGCGTACTAGTGTGCATTCTATAGTCAATATACAGTATAGAAGTGTGTATTCTATAGTCAATATACAGTGCAGAAGCGTGTATTCTATAGTCCATATACAGTGCAGAAGTGTGTATTCTATAGTTAATATACAGTGCACTAGTGTGTATTCTATACCTAATATACCGTGTACTAGAGTGTATTCTATAGTCAATACACAGTGCAGAAGCGTGCATCCTATAGTTAATCTACAATGTATAAGTGGGTGTTCTATAGTTAATCTACAATGCAGTAGTGGGTATTCTGTAGTAAACATACAGTGCAGTAATGGGTATTCTATAGTTAATATACAGTGCATAAGTTGGTATTCTATCTTCAATATACAGTGCAGAAGAGTGTATTCTATCTTCAATATACAGTGCAGAAGAGTGTATTCTATAGTTAATATACAATGCATAAGTGGGTATTCTATAGGTAATATACAGTGCAGTAGTGGGTATTCTAAAGTTAATCTACAGTGCAGTAGTGGGTATTCAATAGTTAATATACTGTGCATAAGTCGGTATTCTATAGTCAATATACAGTGCAGACGTGTGTATTCTATAGTTAATAAACAGTGCAATAGTGGGTATTCTATACTTAATATACCGTGTACTAGAGTGTATTCTATAGTCAATACACAGTGCAGAAGCGTGCATTCTATAGTTAATCTACAATGCATAAGTGGGTATTCTATAGTTAATCTACAGTGCAGTAGTGGGTATTCTATAGTAAACATACAGTGCAGTAATGGGTATTCTATAGTTAATATACAGTGCATAAGTTGGTATTTTATAGTCAATATACAGTGCAGTAGTTGGTATTCTACACTTAATATACAGTGTACTTGTGTGTATTCTACAGTCAGTATACAGTGCAGAAGCGTGTATTCTAGTTAATCTACAGTGCAGTAGTGGGTATTCAATAGTTAATATACTGTGCATAAATCGGTATTCTATAGTCAATATACAGTGCAGACGTGTGTATTCTATAGTCAATATACAGTGCAGAAGTGTGTATTCTATAGTTAATAAACAGTGCAATAGTGGGTATTCTATACTTAATATACCGTGTACTAGAGTGTATTCTATAGTCAATACACAGTGCAGAAGCGTGCATTCTATAGTTAATCTACAATGCATAAGTGGGTATTCTATAGTTAATCTACAGTGCAGTAGTGGGTATTCTATAGTAAACATACAGTGCAGTAATGGGTATTCTATAGTTAATATACAGTGCATAAGTTGGTATTTTATAGTCAATATACAGTGCAGTAGTTGGTATTCTACACTTATACAGTGTACTTGTGTGTATTCTACAGTCAGTATACAGTGCAGAAGCGTGTATTCTAGTTAATCTACAGTGCAGTAGTGGGTATTCAATAGTTAATATACAGTGCATAAATCGGTATTCTATAGTCAATATACAGTGCAGAAGCATGTATTCTATAGTTAATATACAGTGCATAAGCTGGCATTCTACAGTCAGTATATAGTGAAGTAGATGCCATTCTATACTTACTATACAGTGTACTAGTGTGTATTCTATAGTCAATATACAGTGCAGAAGTGTGAATTCCATAGTTAATATACAGTGCAGTAGTTGGTATTCTATACTTACTTATTATACAGTGCAGTACTAGTATGTATTATGTAGTTAGTACACAGTACAGTCGCTGGCATTGTACAGTATTTACTGTCTGCTAGTAGGTAGTCAGGAGTGAATAAACAGTGGCGTAGTTGATATCATTAGTGGTTGTTCTATGGTAGGTATACAGCAGTTGAGTGGGTATTCCCCAGCTACATAGTATACAGTGTAGTAATGTGTATTTAATGATAAGTACATAATATAGTACTGGGTATTCAATGGTTAGTACATAAGATAGTACTGGGTAAACATAGTGACTATGCAGTGTAGCAGTAGATATTCTATATTTAACATGTAGCGTTGTGGTGAGTATTTTATAGTGAGTATGCTTTAAAGAACAGGGTAGTCTATAGTTAGTGCTCAGTATAGTTGGTCCACAGTATGTTAGTGGGTTTTCTGGAGTTAGTATACAGTGTAGTAGAGAGTATTCCATTATAAATATATAGGGTAGAAGTGAGTACTCCCACAACGTGGGCATTCTATAGTTAATATGTAATGTAGTAGTGGATATTTTACAGTCCCATACAGCATGGTACCAGGATAAAGTTAGTGTTCGTGCACAGTGAGGCAGAGGGCTGGGCATAGTTAGTACACAGTGTAGTAGTCGGTATTCTATTTTAAGTATACAGCATAGGGGCAGATAATCCTATAGTCAATTTACAGTATAGAAATTATGAATTTTGTACTTTGGGATCCCAATCGCTTGAGGCATAACCAGTTGAATAACTTCTTTTAATCCCGTGATGTATAATGCTACTAAGTCAACTCGCTTTCCACGGTGTTAGAAGTTGATGCTGCTATTCTCAAGTCTTGCATGACGGAGATCTGTATTTTGTTAGCTGCTGCAGTGTGGCGGCGCTGCTCATACACCCCTCCTTGGTTTTTATGTCGAAGCCTCCCAGACAGCACAGCTGTCTTGTTTGCTAAAGACATCTTGGGGACAGTCCGAAAGCTTCCTTGGAAATGCATTCCGGTCGATGCTTACCATTGGCTTTGTGGTCTGTAACTCACATGTGCTGACTTTCTATTTGCTGGCTTTATTTGTTTTAGGCTGTCCAGCATGAGTTTGTCCCTCCCAAGGAGCAGAGCCTTTTCACGCTACCGCTCCTTGTATTCTTCCACGAGTGCTCCTTTATATAAACAGGCCTGGAAATCTTGTTCTTCTCTGGTCACATTTGCTGTGCATTAAAAAACAGAAGTCACATTTCAGGCTCTGTCTTCAGAGGGAGCTTGGTATTTACTTATCTTTCTCGGACTTCAAAGTGAGAGGATTTACGAAACAATCTTGCTGGACACTGGTGGTGGGAAAGGTTTTTTTTCCTAGCACACAACATTTAAATGAACTGTGCACGTATTTCAGAATATATCAGAATTAGAAACACACAAATGAAACTTTTTTTTTTATAACTCTGAAGTGTGTTGGAAACAAATACTTTAATATAATCAAAACAAATCAATACATTAGGTGATGCCATTTCC
Organism: Calotriton arnoldi; assembly: GCA_963921515.1. Classification (NCBI taxonomy): domain Eukaryota; kingdom Metazoa; phylum Chordata; class Amphibia; order Caudata; family Salamandridae; genus Calotriton; species Calotriton arnoldi. The sequence goes on from CAWUFW010000008.1 coordinate 8,337,164, forward strand.
AAACATTGTGCGCTGTATAGTTTGATTAGCAAAACTGTATGTCTGTGCAAATGTAATGATAATTTCAATTAAAAATGTGTTGTCTGTAACGGCAATGTGCTATCACACTATGCATACTCCACTCTAAGCCACTCCACACCATTCCACTGCACTTTACTCTGCACCACTCTACTTTACACCACTCCACACAACTGCACTCTGCGCCTCTCTACTCTATGCCAATACACTCTTCGGCGCTGCACTCTACGTCACTCCAGTCTACTTTGCACAACTCCACTCTATGCCATTCTGCAACACTGCACACTGCGCCACTGTACTCTACGCCAATGCACTCAACTCTAACACTCAACCCTACGCCCCTCTACTCTGCACTACTATTTCTATGCCAATGCACTCTATGCCACTATATTCTACTCCGCACTACTCTATGCCACTGCATTCTATGCCACTCTACTCCGCACCACTCTATGCCACTGCATTCTACGCCACTCTACTCCGCACCACTGCACTCTACACCACCCTTGTCGGCGCCACTGCACTCTTACTTTACTTATTACTGTCAAACAAAACCAGTTGGGGTAGCTTTGGCTGGTCCTAAAGTGCGGGTATTCCTTCGGGTCGCTGTAGCCCGCCAACGGGAGCAGTTAAAGGTTTGTGGATTTGGCCTGAAATACATTTTACGAAGCCTGGACTCAACTAGAGTTTTCTACTTTGAAGGATGGAGACATGAAAACCAGCTACTTGAAACTTTTGACAACAGAATTTATGTTTGGGAGAGGGTGTGTGTGTGTGGGCGGGGGTGCAGGGTAATTAAATGAGGTCTCTGATTCGGTTTAGTAGAGATTCAAAACAATCCATAATTAATGCCTCAATTGAGTCAGTACGCATTCTGGCAAGAAGGTTCACGGTGTAAGGACAATGTCTAACTGAACAGTGGGCCCTGAAGCAAGCAAAAACATGGGAGGGTCGAAATCTCTGAGCTGCAAAGTGAAGGAACCGCACCATCTTGAGTGGCCCCAGCATAAGCGGTTTGTGCTCACGGAATGATGCGGCCGGACCAGCATGTGAATCTGTGCTTCACATTCAAAAGTGAAGAGGGTCAAAACAGCGTGAAGAAGGCCCGCGCGAGGATCACCGAAACATACAAGTTCAATCTAAACTTTCGACGCACCAGCTGCAAAACATTAGATCGCAGCAAGCTTTCTTCCACCTTCAAAAATGGCAAATGCTCTAATATTGGACACGAGGAGACGTGCAATTCAAAACGTGCTTCTTATGTGACGCCATAATCAATTAAGTTCACACCTCCAGAAAGCTCGTTTATAGGCGCTTCACACGACGCTGGTGACGCCGAGGTTATCGAGGCCGCGAATGTGCCAACTGGGTTTCCTAGGTGAGCCCATGCGCAGCGAGCACGCGCGAGGAGCATTCACAGTGAGCACGCGCGAGGAGCATTCACAGTGAGCACCATTCTCAGTGAGTACTGGAGCGCAGCAGCATAAAGCCGATTTAAGTGCCTGGGGCACGTTGGTGCTGGGCCAGCCCTGCCAAGTGCCACGCATCAGGCGTTAGACGAATGCATTTCAGTGTGGTGGTCCGCATCACCGCACTGAAATGCTTAATCACGCATATTAGCACCTGTGCCTGTCGTGCGTTGCGAACCGAGCACTGGCTGCTAATGATTATAATAACACAAAATAAGTCGAGTGGCACAGGCGCGAGGTATGTGCTGCTCGCAGACTTATTGAGGACTGCTGGCTGAGCTGCTTAAATACTTTGGCAAAGTGCTACGAAGCCGAAAGGGCGCTGCTGGCGCATTAGTGCAACACCTCCTTAGCTCTTTCTGGCCTTGCTGGGGTTGTCTTTCTGTCCTCCAAGCTCTGGCGGGGGACCGACTTTAATAATATGTCCCACCCACCGCGTTCCTTAACGATGTAAGTAACATTTCCTGAGCACACGTCACCCACGAAACGTGCGTGGAAACTGGCAGACCCAACCCGCTGCTGGTAAAGTAGCCCCTCCCCCACGCATGGCCATAAAGGTCGCTAACTGGCACTGAGGCTGGCAGGATGTTTTGGCAACTCCTGCAGGCCCTACAGCGCCTGCCTCAGCAGCCCTCCCAGGCGGATTGCCTTGGCTCGGGCACCCTGGCCCGATAAATTGAAAATATTCACCTGCCCTCCACATGGGGACCGAGGGGACATATACTTGCACAGAGGCAGGGTGCTTCTGAAGCGCCTGGAGCAGCAGGGTTCCTCCCCGACTAGGGTGACCAGACGTCCCGGATTTCCCCGGACGGTCCCGGTTTTTCACCAGCTGTCCCGGCAGATTTCAGTAAATTTTGCTTATGTCCCGGTTTTTAGAGATGGTCGACTGAAAACGGCGGGAGGTTCATTTTTATGTTTTACAAAGCAGGGATAGTTAGCAGTGGTTTCAAGAAAGCAATTTAATTAACAGGCAATCTACTGGGTTTAAAAAATGCATTTTATGTATGTTCTTACTGCCTGTTCTGTAATTCTCTGCTGAGCAGCGCTGTCATTCTGTGCGCTCGCTTGAAGTAAAATTGTAGTCCTTCTATTTTTGTGAAATGTCCCGGTTTTTGGCTTTAAAATTCTGGTCACCCTATCCCTGACCCTAGGGAGTCATGCGCTGATTGATCGCCCCCTTCTCGGGCCCTTTTGAAAATGAAGGTCCGGTTCCACGGTTGGTGTTCGTTTCTGTTGGCTTTCGGTTGCTGGTAATGTCTCACACTCCTCCACCGACTGCTGGTCATGTCCCCCACTCCTCCACCGACTGCTGGTCATGTCCCCCACTCCTCCACCGACTGCTGGTCATGTCCCCCGCTCCTCCACCGACTGCTGGTCATGTCCCCCGCTCCTCCTCCGGCTGCTGGTCACGTCTCCCGCTCCTCCTCCGGCTGCTGGTCATGTCCCCCGCTCCTCCTCCGGCTGCTGGTCACGTCTCCCGCTCCTCCTCCGGCTGCTGGTCATGTACCCCGCTCCTCCACCGCTGCTGGTCATGTCCCCCGCTCCTGATCCACCGGCTGCTGGTCATGTCTCCACTCCTCCACCGACTGCTGGTCATGTCCCCCACTCCTCCACCGACTGCTGGTCATGTCTCCACTCCTCCACCGACTGCTGGTCATGTCTCCACTCCTCCACCGACTGCTGGTCATGTCTCCCACTCCTCCACCGACTGCTGGTCATGTCCCCCGCTCCTCCTCCGGCTGCTGGTCATGTCCCCCGCTCCTCCTCCGGCTGCTGGTCACGTCTCCCGCTCCTCCACCGGCTGCTGGTCATGTACCCCGCTCCTCCACCGCTGCTGGTCATGTCCCCCGCTCCTCCACCGGCTGCTGGTCATGTCTCCACTCGTCCACCGACTGCTGGTCATGTCCCCCACTCCTCCACCGACTGCTGGTCATGTCTCCACTCCTCCACCGACTGCTGGTCATGTCTCCACTCCTCCACCGACTGCTGGTCATGTCTCCACTCCTCCACCGACTGCTGGTCATGTCTCCACTCCTCCACCGACTGCTGGTCATGTCTCCCACTCCTCCACCGACTGCTGGTCATGTCTCCCACTCCTCCACCGACTGCTGGTCATGTCTCCCACTCCTCTTCCGGCCGCCTCTTCAACAACCCTCATCTCTTCCGGTCGGGTTTGATTCACTCGGCTGCTCGCGCCATGAATCTCCGGGGCGCGTGGACACGACGATCCATTACTGCCACAACACCTCGATTCATCATCTGAACACCGGGACATCTTCACGGTTCCTCAACTCGCCTCAGCGGATGGAAATGGCGACTGACTCCCGGCTCCTGGCACCCAAGCCATGTGTATTTGGCCACCTTCACGTCTCCATTGCACTCTGCAATGGCGGCCGCTCACTTGAATGCAGACAATCAGCAGAACTGCGGCTGCCCGCGGCCCCCGCAGGGGGCCACCCTAAACGGGCGGCCCCTTTAGTGCCATTTGGGCACTTCCCCACCCCCCAATGATGTGTGGGACTCAAGGAGGAGTCCCCCTACCAGACGCGTCACTTCCGGCACGCAGAGGAGGTGGGGAGGTACTTATGCCTCCCCCCGGCCATCTTGGCGTCCTCTTTGCGCCGGACACGCCGTCGGGAGGTCTTGCTGGTCGTTTTGCAACGAGGAAGTGGAGGTTAGTGGCTTGCCCCGACCTCCCCGGTCCCATCCCTAGAGGCCATTGTCCGTGGGGTCGACCCCTCCTCATCAACACAGACCCCCTCCCCGTTTTTACCGGGTGCCCACCCGAGGTCCGCAGGGGACTGTGCTTGTTGGGCGGCGCCGTGGCATGGGGGCGACTCCTCTGGCCCGTTTGCCTAGGCCATACAGAGCGGCCTCTAGTCTAGGGGGCTTTACCATGCCAGCTCCCCTAACGGGTCACCTCCGCACGGCCTCCTCTCAGGATGTAGACCCCCTGTTTGAGTCGGCCTTGGAGGGGGTGGGGGATGTTCTATTGTGGGGCCTTCCAGGTCGCCACTGAGGGTGGACCGCGTCCCGGTCCCCCCTCTCCCATCAGTATACCGGTGTCCCCTGGGCAGCATGGTGATCTTCGGGCCTCCCGGGGGGATTTGAAATGGTTCTTCCGCTGGGGCACGCAGTCCTCGTGGTGCGTCGCACTGTGTCTGTGCCTGCAGGCACCGTCGGTGTTTTATGCAGTGAGTCCGGGGCCTGCTGGGGCAATTTCTTCAGCCTCTTGGCGTCCTCCCCCCCCCCCCCCTTGGGACTCACGGCTCCTGCCTCTGGGCTTTTGGGGCTCGCTTGGCCTGGAGCAATGCGGGGGAACAATTGAGCTAGTGCCTGCCACAAGCTTAGCTCCGTGGCAGGTTTCCTTTAGGCCGGTCATAAGAAAGGTTTGACCTCACTGTGGCGGCAATACGATACGCAGGATGGTTAATTGCTCTATTTCGGGCAGAGACACGGGCCTTTGCAGTTCGTGTTACGGGCTTTTATAAGGCAAGTGGGGGCAAGGTAGTCTTCACATGCCTGGCCCGCCACCTGTTTTCGCATCGATCTAAGTCCTTTGTATATCCTGCAAATGGTGTGCATGCATTGCAGGTATGCGACGAGCGTTTAGCAGCAATCTTGCAGGCCTTTTGACCCCCACCCTCCCTACGTGACATGCAGTCCGAAGTGCACCGAGCTTGTGGGGTACACGTGGCTGCTCCGACCGGAGTTCCGCAGTGAGCTCCTTGACCCCCTGGGGCCGTCAGCGCGGTGAGGCGGTGGCCTTGCCATCGAGCACATGGGGGTGGGGGGTACAAGTCGAGCAGGTCTCGCGGGGAATACGTATGATGTTTTTAAGGGTGCAATGTAACCTAGCTAAGGGCGAGTATTCTTGGATATGGGAGGGATTGTTTATGGAGCTCAAGTTTTCCACTGTCTCCAGCGCGAGGGCAGGCGACTTTTAGAATCCGCACTTGTGCACAAGCACACCCCAAACCACCAGCGGAACGTGTGCCACAGTTCCTGTGGGAGAGTTGGGCGTATTCTTTAGGGAGTCTCAGCCCTGAGTATCGGACATATTGGTCCTCGGAGTGCCCCACTTTCAGACATAGTCTTTCTGAAGTCTCTGACTCAGACACAGCTCTGGCTGTCCCAGTCTTGAATTACCGGGGTACATCTCTCAGACACAATCACTAGGGGGATCTCAAAAACCGTCCCGAGTGTCTCAGATTCTTATAGGATGCATTGGAAACAGTCCTGGGTGCCTCATAACAGACATCGTCTGTGTGCCTTCACTCCCAGACGCAGGCCACAGGGTGACTCGGGCATAGCCCTCTGGATGTCTTAGAAACAGCCTCTCTGGGTGCCTGTCTCAGTCCGCGGGGGGTCTCAGGCACGGTTATTGTGGTGTCCCAGGCAAAAGCTGCCCTCGGAATGTCTTACAGAAAGATTTTCTGGGTTCTCAGACATAAGCTTTTGGGTTTGTCAGTCTGAATCTCTGCGTGCTTTAGGCATAGTTAAGAGGATGTCTCCGGCACAGGCGGCCTCTGTCGCTCACTCTGATGCACTTATTTGAAGTTGTATAGCACAGACTGCATCAACTCAACATCAGAGCGCTTTACACGAGCAGTGCGTGGCTGTCGTGGGGCGGGCAGGGGCCTGGCTTTGCACCCAGCAACTCGGCGCCCAGTGTAATGCTCAACAGCGGGGACTGGGACCTGGTCGGATCGCGCACCTGCCCCACCCGCAGTTAGCAGCCAGATACTGACTCAGACAATCCTGAGTTCAAGTCGATCAAAGCGGAGCGCTGTGCGACCTAGTGGGTAATTAGGCGCAATCTTAAATAAACACGCAGGACACTTTCATTGGTGGGTAAACCTCCCAACCGCTTAGGACTCCTGCAAATCCATCCTGCTAAGTCCACAGCCTCTGGTGCAGAGTACTGCAGTTCGCTGGGGTGCTTAACATGCGGACTGAAGTGTGGGTGTGCAGGGTGGGGGTGTTTGGCCGGGCACAGAACGACTCGAGATTTCACAGCATTTCATCCCCTGCCGTCGGCTTGGGCACAGGCAGACTGAGCAATTTGCGTGACCGGAGGTGGTCCCTGCTGTTCTGAGCTGGCTCAGTTCTCTCCCCAGACTGTCTCGGCGAGGAGCTTGAAAGAAGCAGTATGGCAAACCACAGCCTACATTATTCACATGGTGCACCCGAGCTTCAGGTAGTGGGCGTTGTTCAGGTTGGGTCCTTACAGTGGTGCCTTTGTGAGTGACCTGCGCAGTGGGTTGTTTGTTTGTGGTGCCTTTCCTTTGGAGTTGGGATGCTCGGTTCAAAACCCGGCTTGTCCGGTTTGGCGCTGTGGGGGGCTTGCGCTGTGAGCAGTCTGTTTCGTTTTATTGCAGTGAGCGAAGACCTCGATGCTTGGCCAACAAGGTCCTTGTGCCAACAGGGGTTATGCAGGTTGCCCTCCAATGTCGTGTTGATGAATGCTGCTAGTTATGACAGATGGAAAAACGGTTGTCGGTTCTGGCCGGGGCTCGGCGAGTATGGGTTTATCTTTCTCACCTCGGGGTTGAGACAGTTGGTCAGGACATGTGCACGATGGGTTTGGGCCTTTATTTGAATTGCACGTAGCATCATTGTCAGGCGTATCTAGAGTGCCGTTAGTTTAATAACTCCTGGTCCCTCACCTGGACCTCCTCCTCAACCTGCCAGTGCAGATAATTTTAATTTATGATTATGATATAGAATGTCTTATCAGGATGGGCCCTGTGCGGTCATGCCATTGACTATTATGCGGTGTCTGGCATTTGGGCCACGTCCAGGTCAAGCAGGGTGGGGCGAGTGCCTAACCGCCATATGTAAGTTTTGGCGGCGGGGCAAGCAAGTGATGCTTGGTCTGCACGCCGGGTCGTGTGATTTCTTCATGGGGTTAGCTGTGCAGGCTACCCTGTGCCCAAGTTTTAACAGACTAGGACACGCAGCGAAATTTGGGGCAGGCAGGCGCCAAGAGATGGGTTTTCCCATATATATATATATATATATATATATATATATATATATATACCTGGTTTAGTATCCAGGCTACGGAGTGGCTGCGTGACACTCTGGGGTGGGAAGCGGTCAGCCGGTTGGCAGGCCTTCTAGATCTGGGTTCTAGGTCGGGCCTGTCCAAACAAGGGTTCTAGTGCCAGAAGTCAGCCCTGGGATACAATTTCACAGGCCTGGGGAGCGGCAGAACAGTAAGTGGCTTGTTTCAACCCCTTGGTCACAGGTTCAGATCCTGGTAGGTCCACTCAGCATTTATCCTTCTGAGGTCGATAAAACGAGTAACATGGAGTTGAGTAACAATAAACATGTTATGCAGCGCCAAGATACCATGGGGTGAACGTGTTTTTTGGGTGAATACAGTGGGCTCACTCAGCAGTGTAGTAAGCGAGAGTGCAGCACTATTTCCATGGGGCTGTATGGTGGCGCAGGCAACAAAGTTGACACAGGCAAAACGACAAAGCTTTCATCAGTGCTGCCTTGTGCCTGGGATATATTTTGGTTAGCTTGTCGCACGGGCCATTAATTGGGTGCCACCCCAGAGATAGTTGTGCCCACTGCACTTTCCCTCTCCCAGTTTGAGAGCAGGGGCTTAATTCGTGTAATAATTGGCGGGGGCCACTGCCATGTAGAGCTAACTGCCTGTAATATGGCGTAGGTCATGGTATCACGTGACGGGTGCTCATGCAAGGCGCCTCGATAACTTCAGCTTGAGTATGTGCGTGAATGAATAATGCCTCCATTCACTAATACCGATAAGGGGCATCGCTCCATCCTTCTCAGCTAAGTAGACATAAGTGGTTTGATATGTCCTTTGGCTTTGAGCGGGTCATTCAATGCCTTTCTTGCATAGAACTATTCTCGCCAATTTTAATTCGGCAGTTTGGATGGGGCATAGGTCTCTAATCCATCAATATTTCTTTGACGATCTGGTGACCCGCATTCAGGAGATGTCCATGGTTCTTGGTGGGGCTAAGTAATGTTTCCAGTACACAAAGACCCCATTGCTTAAGGCCTCATGCTCCTTTGTTTCAGCCTTGTTTTGGTCACACCATATTGGGGGCCAGTCACTTACACGTATAAACTGTGGGTGGGCTACGTCAGAAAGACCTTTCTCACCCCTAGATCTGGAGCCCCTATAGCTGCTTATTTCGGAGGAGAGTTGGTAGACCACTGCCTCCAGGGGGTGTCTGCCCACTGTAGCACCAAGGGGCTAGGTCATGCGGGCATGTAGCACATTTGTTAATGGTGCAGGACAATCATTGTTTTACTCTAGGAAACTGGGATCTCATGACCAGGTTCTGACTTGTTGGATGTTAGTTACCGGCCCAAGGGGGGGGAAGCACAATTTTATTTACTCTGTGCTGTTATGCGAAGTACAGTTGCTGCCAACAACTACGGGGTTGTGCTATCTGAGCTGTAGGACGGTGGCCTGATTGACCTAGTGAGTTATATAATACCGGTGATGTCATGATAAGGTTTGGTAGCACAGGGTAATAGGGGCAGATGGTACTAAGTCTCTCTTGGGTGGACGATACGCAGGGTATTTAGAATTGCCTGGTATGGAATCTCTGCTGCAGGTGCCACTGTGGGAGTGCGCATGGCACATTAAATTTAAACTGCCTCTGGGATAGCCAGTCTCTGCCTAGCCACCTAAGGGGTGGGCAGGAGTCAGCATAGTGTGCACTCCCTTCTCCGACTAGAAGGGTGGCTTCGGCCAGGCTTAGGTGCATTCCCTAGCCTACCTGAAACTCCATTTACAACATGGGTAGAGAATGCCTAGGAGTGGCCTGCAGTCAATTCGCATCCGCCCTACAGGGCGAATGTTTTAGGCCACAAGGTTGTGGATGGCTCTTGCGTGGGAGCCTGGTGAAGAGCCAAGGTCAGGCTAGGAAGTCTCGCGCCTTCGCCGCACTGTTGAGGCCCAGTCACGAGCGCATTGTAGCAGGGTAAGCTGGCTGTGGGGCATGAAGCGCCAAGGCATCAGTAGCACTGAGCGGCTTGCAGCCGGAGGCGGTATCCTTGCATGGGGCACTTGTTAGAGTAGAGCCCTACTAAGAGGTACCGCCTTTAGTGCTAGGAGGTCTGTTGGCACCTCCTTTCAATGGAAGCCATTGTCTAGCGGGCTGCTCTGAGCAGAGCATTGGCAGGCGTAAGTTACAGTATCCGTTACCATTTCAAATGTGCATCTTTCACAATTTACCCAGATAACTGGGACAGGAAGAAAGGTGGGCTGGATAACTCTTTCTTCTACCTGAGTGGCACTTCTTGGCAGTAGTGTTTGTCAAAGGGATTGCACTCCAGCCAGGTAATGTTAGCACCCATCCACACCTAGCCGATCGTCAAGGTCACCCTGGGCCGCACTTACACAGCTCAGCAGGAGCCCCTTGTGGTGGTCAGTGCCAGGAATTACTAATTTGAACTGACAGGAGGCGTGTCCGTGGGTTCCAACAGCAGAAGTTTGGGGAGAGCTCGACTCCACCCACCCATGGTCAAGGTGTAAGTTTAATTAGTTGGAGTGGCACTCTCATTTGACCAGGGGTTCATTGCCACACGAGGGCATCGCTGAGTTACAGCCAGAGCACGGGCATTGTGCGTTTTCCCAGGGAGCAGCAAGTGAAGGCAAGACTCTTCCCATATCTGGCACCAGAACACAAAGTAGTCAGGGCCTACTTGTCTGTTGGGTGACTTGGGTAGGCACTGGTGTAGTTGTCACTCCACAACTACACATGAGGGGTGAGTTGTCTCCAATAGAGGGCTCAATGCATATATTGTTTCAAACCAGAATTGACTCCATCAATGTGTTCACCAGGGTCTAGCAATCAAAGAGGCCTGTGAAATTCTGGTCAACGGCGCGGATTAAGTGCACTCTAGAACCGAGGTAGGTGACACAGGAGGGTGATCCAAGATACACAGGTGGTGTGAAAGGCAACGCGAGACTGTCCGCTTATGCTGGGTAGGAGGTTCCATATCACCAACCAGTAGGGTGACATGTGGCAAAACTGTGTATATGTTTAAGAATGACATAGATGCCAGTCAGGAGAGGTTTGTCAAAGGCATTACACTTATTGCCAGGCATTGCTAACTACCCATCCACACCAAGCCTACCCTTAGGCTCCCTGGGCCGCATACACATAGCACGGATTAGGCACCTGCAGTTGTCAGCGCCAGGAGTTATTAAATTACAACTGTACCGTGGGCGTACTTGCTGACCGGGCAGTACTGCCACGGCCTCCAAGGGCCAATCAGTCAGACACCAGTAGCAGTAAGTGTGGCTTGCCCTCTGTGCAGTTGGCGGGGGAATTTAATTCCATGTACAGCCTATACTAAACTTGCTTCTAGCAGGTCTCGTGGGTGAGCGAGTTCACTGCTTTTAACAAGGAATAAAAAGGAGCATGGCGTGACACAGACTATTAGGAAGTAAATCAGGGACCGGGTGCCTTTACACACGATTCCGGGGGAGGGCAATTAAGTCCGGGATAACCAAGTGCACCGGGTGTAGTGCCTTGCATCTTGGGTCAAAGCGGGTTGGCTCACAGGGGGTGTCTAGGATCGTCCAGGCACACCGTGCAGGGTAGAATGCTATAGAACTGCACGTTGCCACTATTTTGAGTGCAACAAATGGATCCCTCTCAAAGCAAACCTAGGTTGTATGGTCAGTGCACCACATACAACCATTCACTCCAGCTTCCTGAAGGCAGTCTGTTAGAAGAGGTGTCGATCGGGACGTCCTGCGCCAGGGTGCGGACATTGCACGGGCGACACAACAGATAGGGTGCTGTCAGACGAGGGTGCTTGCGGGCTAGGTGGCCAAGCAAGATAGCAGAACGAATTCTATGGACCTCTCTCCCCTCCTGACTGCCCGACACTGTGAGTGCAGGGGGATTTGCAATGTTACGGGTATTTTCCCGCCCATACAGGGGCAGAGGGGTACATTGCAGGTATCGGCATAAATAGAGTGGAGGCAGACCTACAGACCATGTGCACCAGTAGGCGCAAGAGGTTGGCGTTAGAGCAAAATCTCGCAGCGGCAAGGTAGCCAGGAGGCATGAGCCGGCTGGTTAGGCCAGAATGTCTGCTGTGGTTCCAATAGCGGTTTGAAATGTGTTTGGAGCTCCATCACTGACAATTCCAGAGCACACTATGCACCTCGGCCCAGTAGGTGAAGGCCATAGGCTCATGTGGGCTTGATCTTGTGGAGGGCAATATTCCCTGGATTAACAAGGTACTAGGTCATTAGCTGGGTTGAACATCAAGGGTCACAGCTGGTTAGCAAGTATGTGTGTATCTGTCATCGAGCTTTAGTTAAGCAAGCCTGGCAGGTGGCGTCAGTTGTCACTCCAAATGGTTGCGATGACTGCAATAGTGTGCGCTAGGCGATCAGCCCTGTTCGCCATGGTTTATTAACACAGAGGTCGGTGCACTTGTCTGGTCAACCTCAACAAAGAGGTGCACTCTGCTCCCTGGGCAGGTTACGGGTTGCTTCAGTTAAGCATGAAATGCCCCGCCCGCATAGCCAGAGTATATAGCCTGGTTGTGGAAGCGGTCTTCAAGCATGTGTGCTGCTGTTCCAGGTATTGGGGAAACAGGAGTTGGGGAGCACGAACTGCTAGAAGGCCTGCAACTTCAGGTTGCAGGAGGTGGGAGCCACATCAGCTTGAAGGGTATTACAGCGATGTTTAAGAGTAGCGCTCCCTCCTGGGAGGCCATCACATTCGTGCAGCGCATGTGAGGCACTGGTACATTCCCAGAGAAGGATTACCCGCTCCATGCGCTAGTTTGCAGAACAAGGGGCTTTGGCTTCATCAGGCATGAGCTATGCCGGGCGAACACCAAAGGTTAATTTGACAATGTTGGAGTGCACTTGGCACAGGTGGGCTTGGATCTGTTCCTGCTGGACATGAATGAGGCCCGGGAAATTGCAGGTTGCAGTGAGAAAGGAGCTGTTTTGGTGGGGGGCTCTTTAGGCGACGGGGGCCGCCTCCAGAGCTGTGGAGGAGTTACAGGGCGATCTGGAAGCAAATGGGTACAGAAGAGTACCTCTGCAAGAGCACAATAGGGGTGCCAGAGCCAAATCCCAGGAGCCTCATGGGAGGGTCCTGGAACAATTACGTCGGCGCCCCGTTAGTCCTTCGGGCGGTTGTAGGCCTGAACAACCGGGGGCTTGCCTTGCTACGCTCCGCCCTGAAAGGGGCGTGAGTAATAAGGGACCAATGTGTCACGTGATCCAGTAAGGGGATCACCCCCATAAGGGTAGCGCTGATTGGTTACTCCACAGTGCTTGGCTCATCAGGCGGGCGGGGCAGCATAGGTTGGTACAGCTGCCTGCCCTTGGATCGCCCGTAAGATAACCCACCATATTGCATACTTTTGTATGGAATAAACCTGCAGCACTATTTTTCCCAAACAAAAGTTGTGTTGTGTATTTATTTATGCATGCATACTCTGTTGTGGTGTGGGTGGGGTGTGTTGCCAATAATGGGACTATGCGGCTGCCCGCGGCCCCGCAGGGGGCCACCCTAAACAGGCGGCCCCTTTAGTGCCATTTGGGCACTTCCCCACCCCCAATGATGTGTGGGACTCAAGGAGGAGTCCCCCTACCAGACGCGTCACTTCCGGCACGCAGAGGAGGTGGGGAGGTACTTATGCCTCCCCCGGCCATCTTGGCGTCCTCTTTGCGCCGGACACGCCGTCTCCCACCCTACCGCTTACCCGGCGTGGGGTTGGCAGGCGAAATACATAGAACGTTGTAATGTTTTCTTTCTCGTTGCAGGAGGAGTTACAGGGCGATCTGGAAGCAAATGGGTACAGAAGAGTACCTCTGCAAGAGCACAATAGGGGTGCCAGAGCCAAATCCCAGGAGCCTCATGGGAGGGTCCTGGAACAATTACGTCGGCGCCCCGTTAGTCCTTCGGGCGGTTGTAGGCCTGAACAACCGGGGGCTTGCCTTGCTACGCTCCGCCCTGAAAGGGGCGTGAGTAATAAGGGACCAATGTGTCACGTGATCCAGTAAGGGGATCACCCCCATAAGGGTAGCGCTGATTGGTTACTCCACAGTGCTTGGCTCATCAGGCGGGCGGGGCAGCATAGGTTGGTACAGCTGCCTGCCCTTGGATCGCCCGTAAGATAACCCACCATATTGCATACTTTTGTATGGAATAAACCTGCAGCACTATTTTTCCCAAACAAAAGTTGTGTTGTGTATTTATTTATGCATGCATACTCTGTTGTGGTGTGGGTGGGGTGTGTTGCCAATAATGGGACTATAGAATTTCACAACAGACAAGAATGAAGCGTTTATTTTTACAGGTGTAGGTGTGTCTACTTGAGTCGTTTGTAAACTCCTTGATAGAATCACTTAAAAAAATTCTTTGAACTCGAACTACAAATACCAGTTACAGACGACTCCCTCCTGCATGGTCTTCGATCTAAAGACAACATGTTGTGATGTTTATAACTGAAAAGCTTTTAAACTCTTTAACTGCTTTTTGATGGTCTCCTAATAGCGGCATTTTTTGTTCGTTTCTAGTACCTCTTTACTCGTCTTATTTACCGTGTAATCTTCCATCTTAAATGAACTCTGAAGCTCATGATCTGGGACCTTCACCCAACTTCAAACGTTTCAAAAGCCACATGGGAGCGGCTTACACAAAAGAAAACACAGATTTTAGGTAAAGTATATTCTGCAAACCCAACAAAGTAGATTCTCTTTCAATGTCCTCTGCAAGGTGATAAATGGAACAAAGGCAGATCATAGGGAAATATATTGTACCCTCTTGGGTCCGGCCAGAAGATAAGAGGTCTTATCAAACACTCACCCCCAGTCAACTGATCTGGGTTTAATCCATCATCATTCTTTAGCTCACTCCACCACCCCAGTTCAGACATGGCCATATGCAAATCAGTCTGACCCTGTGCCTCATGGGAACAGTCCAGCCCGAACTGCCAAGCCATGTCTTCCCTGGACCGGAAACAAGCATCCTGGGACCGGTTTCTGACATTTCAGCCGTCATCAGCCAGGCTAGCTTGAATCCAGTGGCAAAGTGAGCAAGGGACCCACGTCTGGGCATACCCTGCCAACCCAGATCAGTTGACTGGGGGTGAGTGTTTGATTGGCTCAAACGTTCCGTCCATCATCCCCTTTTGTATCGCTTTGTTCGCCCTAAGTTGGCAGGGTATGCCCAGACATGGGTCCCTTGCTCACTTTGCCACTGGATTCAAGCTAGCCTGGCTGATGACGGCTGATTAGCCAGAAACCGGTCCCAGGATGCTTGTTTCCGGTCCAGGGAAGACATGGCTTGGCAGTTCGGGCTGGACTGTTCCCATGAGGCACAGGGTCAGACTGATTTGCATATGGCCATGTCTGAACTGGGGTGGTGGAGTGAGCTAAAGAATGATGATGGATTAAACCCAGATCAGTTGACTGGGGGTGAGTGTTTGATTTGCTTTAACGCTCCGTCCATCATCCCTTTTGGTATCACATGAACTACTCCACCAAGGATACCAAAAATGGGTGACCAGTCATCTGTTTTTATTGTTACGGAAGCAACTCGTGCTGTAGGACATTACGAAGAATCCGGTAAAGTGGAACAAATATTAATTCGACTGACTAGGACTTCACTGCAAGAAGAAAACACCCCACTCAAACATCAGACATAGCAGACAGTGCAGAACTCAGAGTCAGAAAATGTCAGCGAGGGCTCATGCAGTTCGTACTCGAAGGCGATCTGCTGACCAGTTGAGAGGAGAAACAGGGCGAGGAGCACTTTCTAATTTCCTTAACATTTACTTTTAGGAAACAACAAGGAACCTGTGAACTTCCTCCTAAAAATCCAGAGTGGATATTTAAACAGGTTCTATAGCATCAGACATGTGAAAATGTCAGAAACCCTTCTAGGACAGAAATGAAAAAGCCAATAAAAACACCTGGACATGCAATGAAATCTTTAAGCAAAGCAGACATCTCATGGAAAGACGCCAAGCAGAAGAATCAATTAATGAAAGAATGAGCCGGTTCCAGAAAATAACAAAATAGGTATTAAGAAAGTTACACTGTGTATTAGATTTGTCTTTTAACAGGGAAACACTTTCCAAATCATCAGTTAAGAATCTTTAACAGTCCCTACTACCAACAGTTAATGTATTCTCTGAAATGGCAACCGCTGTTGTAAATCTTGTGATAATGCAATCCTTGCTCCTTCAGTAAGAGGCAGTGGAAACGCATCCAAGTGCAGAACCGGACCACAGACAACCAGTCTGTCCGGAGGATGTAGTTCACAAAAAATCTGTAAATGTCAGATCCAAAAAACCTAACCAAAAGAATGGGGATTCCGCTGAATGCGCGAAAAAAACAAGACCCCTGTCCAAAGAAAAGAAAATTATTTTCTTGAGTCCCCTCACTCACCCAGGGTTGCCCCTAGGTGACATGCTTCATCAGTGGAGAGGTGTGGTGCAGCGGCCAGGGCAGCTGACTTCGGAGCACAGGGCTCACGGTTCGATCCCCGGCTCCGGTGGCAGATCAGCTCAGCACCATGTGACTCTGGGCAATAGCTCACTTAATTTCCATGACGGCCCCCAGCGCCTTGAGACCCGTAAGGGTGAGTAGTTCGCGCTTTACAAATACCGGATTATTGGGGCCATCCCAAACAGCTGCTGCTTGGGGCGTGCTGCGACTTGTGGAACTACGTAGGAGCACTTTTTTGTGAAGAAATGTGTAGCGCAGTGTTCGTGGAGTGGTGGAAGTGATGTTAAAAATACCTAGCTAGTGAGCTACTGTTTTATTCTCGCTCCTAGTTGGTATGGATAAAAAGGGGGTTAAATAGTAGGTAAAAGATATAACTATTATGTGTATACAGTCCCTAATATTCGATCGACATGTTTCGAGGTATCCCCTAAACCTCTTCTTCAGGACCACACGGGGACCAGCCCCATGCGTGCCACTCCTTGTGAAAACCTATAATAAACTGAGGATGCACACCTAATGTGTGAGCACCCGATTCAAAATACATACGGTTTAGTCTTTGACTCGTAGTATTTATGTTTTGGCAATACTATGCCTCATGGTCTGCCAGGGTAGAGGGGCTTGTAGTCATACCTTCGTCAAAGCACACCTCCGTCTAATAACACCTACTGGCACCCGGGCGGACCGCATCTTGTGCCAGGCTACATCCTCCCTCACTATGATCCAATGGTTGTTTGACAAAGAAAACCGTGGCACTTCCCACCAAAGAAGCCTACGGCACTTGTTCTGAAAGTTGTGACGCATAATATATGGGTTCAAGGTGACAATTCTTAAACCAGACTCTGGTGTAGGTAAATCCAGCTAAAACAAAACTGGGAATCACAAGGGGGAATTAAAAGGATCTACCAAGGACTGAAAGGGAAGAACAGGCACAACAATTCCAAACCAAGAAAATAACAGTAGGATGAAACAATACGAGAACGCAAACTATGAATGCAATTCACACAGTTCCTCGGCCAGGACACAACAGCAAAACCTAACAGGCAAACACACTTCCTATCTTCATGAACTATCTCACGAGTCTCTACTATGTTGGTTCGGTTGTCTTTGTGGGCTGCTAAGATGTCTTGTGAGGAAACCCACATTTTCTCATCCCCAATACATATTAAACAGACTCAGTTTCATGAATAGCCATTTTTATTTCTTTGTTCCCATAACCGTCAGTATGGTAACACTTTGGGATTTCCAGGAGCTGAAAGCACATTCAAGTACAGAATGTGGCTTGCGACAAGAAGTCAGTGTGCAGGTTCCCAACAAAGCTGTACAGAGTACAGATATCAGAAGATGGAGTGAGGATAGATTCATCCCACAAACCTAACACGGGCTCCTAGACGGCTTGCTTTACTGGCAGCCTCAGCGGCAGGACATAGCCCCTATTATTTCAAACATAAAACTGCCTTTCACTGGTAATCTTTCATTGGAATATTCTATCAAAGCCAGATGCACAACATATAGGTAACCTGGGGGTTGGGTTGGATTCAAATAAACAAATAATTTTCACAGCACCCATCACACGAAATATGTTCTACCCGAGGGCAAATGTAGGGTATTCCAATGACACTCATCTTGCACCTTCCAAGTGACCCAGACTGTAGGAGAGTAGGATCTGCTTCACATGGGTACCCCCACTTTTTGCTGATGCTTCACTGTTTTTCGACATTAGTCTGGCTGGGGCCCTGCTAATCAGAACCCCAGCCTAGCTGCTTCCTCTCTAAAATGGTATCCATGTGCCCTAGGCACATCTCTGATTGGAATCTGGAGTGCCCTTATAAGTCCCTAGTATATGGTATACTATGTACACAGGGAATAGGTACCTCAGAGGCCTACCAGGGGCTGCAGCATGTATTGTGCCACCCCTGGAAGGCCATCCAAAATGACACCACAGGTCTGCTACTGCAGCCTGGGTAAGGTGGTGCATGCACCCCTTACAGTGGTATAGGCTACCTGTATCACTACCAATGCACACACATATAAACCTATAAGTCACTCCTATGGCAGGCCTTACCAATCCTGAAGGCAGAGTGCTTGGTTTTTATGTGAGAGGGTGCCCCTGCATGAGCAGAGCCCCTCTACAGCGTTCGGAGTCCCTCCTCTGATGCTGTTTGTGGTACAGCCTGACCATATACTCTTAAGTGCATTATATCCTCGCGGTACAATGCTAACTTTGGACTGGCTGCACCAAAACATGTTGTGTTTGGTGTCAAACATCTTGGAATACTACCCCCCCCGCCAGTCCTGGCGGCGGGGGTAGCATTCCACCCTTCTAGAGGGAGAGACATGTACACACCGGGCTACCCGGTAACTTCTTTCCAGAGCCCTGGCATCACAAAATGGATGCCGCTGCCACAGACACGGGTCTGGCCTCCTGCTGCTGACTGAAACTCCGGCAGGGGAGGCCTGGACAATAGGTTTCCTGTCGCAGGGAGGTGTAACCACCTCCCCAGACAGGATAATGTGTATTGGGGCTGGGCGGGAGCACTCTCTGGTGCTCAGAAGTCCTGCACTGGGGGCACATTTGGTGTCCCTGTGCATATGCCAGTTCAAACCGGTTGCAGGGGCTACCTGCCCCTGCTCTGGCGCGAAACTGGACAAAGGGAATGGGTGTAACCACCCCTCTTCCCTGACCCTCCCATAGGTGGGTCCCCAGAGTATGTCCAACCCCCTAACTTAGTGTAAGTATGGGACCCCAGTCCTTAGGACTTTAGATTACCCTGGATGAAACTCTGAAGCCAAATCCTGGACCTTCGACGCTCTACCTGAAGATTAGAGGACTGAAGAATCTCCCTTGGGGTCAAGGAGTGACTCCCCTGCTTGGCAGGCACCTAAGAAGCAATTGTCCGGTCTGAATCGCTGAAGCTCCCGCCGGACGCCGAAGTCTTTGCATCACCAGAGGTGGATTTCCAGACTTCCCCGAGGCTGTCCTGAGTCCCCAGCAAAGCGGAGGCCCGTAGCTGTCGTGGGTAACGTGGAACCGTAACCCCTGGACACCGAGTACTTTTGCAAGTGCATCCTCTTCCTGGTCTCCCACCAAGTTGTGATTTGGGCTCCGAGTAGCCCCCGCCTCCAGCACCGACTGCACCGAAGATCACTGGCCTCCACTCCACGAGTGTCCTGTGAGCTAGCTCCAAGTGCGTCCACTCGAGGCTCCTTCGCGGTCGCTAGTCCGTTGGCTAGTGGGCCCTCCCGAAGGCAACTCTTCTTCTGCTTGGGCTTCCCTGGTTGCTCCAGACGTGCCCTGACTTACCCTCGCTGGGTGAGTCCCCCAGACCTTGCTGGTCGGCATCAAAGTCCTTTCTTTGTTTCTACGAGACTTGCCGTTGCCAAGGCTTGTTGGGTCCAATCCGGTCGCCGACACCCCTGCAATCGACGGACGTCGTGGGACAGCTCGAATCCAGCTCCTGGTCGTCGTCGACGCCTCCTGGACCTCGTGGCTGAAGAGTCAAGACGACCGTCAACCTACCTGAAGCACCCGACATCGGTGGGCATCTGCTCATCGCCTTCCTGGTCACTGGCTAGTGACCCAGACTCTGTCCCCTCTGCTTTCAGGTTCTTCAGATCTTCGATCCACCCTTGGATCCACCCGAACACTTTCGACTTGGTCGCCAGCAGCACTTTGCAGCAGATCGCCATTGAAAACGACGACGGAATCCGACCCCAAAAGACACCTATGCACCCGGCTTCCCTGGGTGAGGTAACTCGAGTACTCCGGTGCTCCCGTGGGTATAGACTCTAGAACTACCTAGTTCTAAAGGGGTTTGCTCCAAGTCCTCCTCCAAGTGTCCTTTTTCTTTAAAACTCCAACCGCGACATTCCCCATAGAAGTCAACGGCGGCTCGCGGCTGTGTTCTCACACTGCACGCGTCCCCCGTGGGTCCCCTGTGTCACTACCTTGGGTGGTTCCTTGTGGTCCAAGCATTTCTACAGGCTCTAGGCCTTGTGTCTAGCTCAGTCGTGGTTCTTATACCACTTTATTGGTATATGGTTTGGTACGCCCCTAGGGCTCAAACGTGTATTTGTGCTATTACTGTTGATATTCGCCTTGTAACTTATGTACTTGAACTCTAGCCTCATAAAGAGACTAGAGGGGTGTGTTTAAGACTAAATACATATATTTTAAATATATACCTTGTGTGGTCCTCTTTCATTTGGTCACTCAAGAGATTATAGACTGGTAAAACAAGCTGCTTTACATTCCTTCAAGACTTAGCCTGAAGGCTGCTCTCCATAGCTACCACTAGGATAGCTTTCAATAAAGGTTGTCTTTAACCTATCTCCAATAAGGGGTTGTTTGGACTGGTGCAAGGTGCCCACTATAATTAGTGGACAGCATATACCAGGCCAACTTCTCACACAGACCTGAAGCTGCCACTTCAAAGGACTGGACACACAATGCTCAGGACAAGAAGGAGAAGTTCATTGGGGCCTGAAAAGTGGGACATCTGTGCCTCAGTCGAAGAGATGGCATCTTTCTCCATTCAGTTGGTGGTTAGAGAGACTCAAAGACATGCCCTGCAGGAGCCACTGAAGTGTTGGCTATGAAAAAGGGATTTCATGTGATGCTGAACTGTGGGGGGGACAAAGGGGGAGTCGAGTTAAAAGGCCAAGGAGAGCTCTTGACCACTGAGACAAAGTTTCAACATTTTTGTGCAAAGAACTTGGGGACTGTTTTGATGCCACAAAACATGTATCCTGGAAAGAAATCTAATCAAAACTAGGACAGAGACCCTTATTAGGTGTCACAAAATCACCCCATCATGGCTTGACCCATTTCAAGAAGACAATCTGCCAACTGAGCTGAAGAATTCCTGCCTGTCAAGGACAACTGGAGCTCGCCATCTCCTGCTCGATCTAATCCTCGGCTTCCTGGTACAGGACCAGGATCACAAGTCTCTTGCTGACGCCCTGTGTTAAAAGGGTCAAGATCTTGCAAGTGAGGCCTGATTGCCCATGTGGAACTTCTCTATTGATGCTTAAAGGTGTAGCAGGCTCAAGGGTGTAGATGCTCCTGAAAAAAACTAGACTGCGATCTGCCTGGAAGAGTTCTAGGTGGACCAGTAAGTGCTCTGTGTTTCTTATGGATGAGAAAGTGGAGTTGAATGGGGAACACTGCATCTGAAAGGAGTGGGCTGGAGTCTGAGCAAGTACACCCTGAAGATTTTCCACCTTTCTCCCTGGTATTATACCTACCAGAACTTGTGAACACCTTTAAAAAAAACTTCCACTGGAGGATCTGGGGCAACCTGCCAACACATCCAAAATAAGACACAGCAATGTTGGGCTCAGCTATGTAATTTACTCAGATTTGGACACTTTTGCATGAATTTCCAATGCTACAATGAGACCGCCCAAAAATATATTATCTGGCCCAGTGCATCTTTTCTCAGACACAGAATTTCGTTTTGTGCCTCTGAAGACTTTTTCCCTCCATAACAGTTTCTAATTTCAATGGAAAGCAACATCATTAGGACCATACATTTACTTATCACTAACCAGTTCACCAGTTAACCACGACACCTGGTGGCCCCCCCACCCTCGGGAACCCTCCCTCCCCCACAGACCACGCACACAACCTCTGTATCATCCTCGACTCCTAACTCAAAATGGACTGCCAGATAAACGCTGCCACCTCGTCCTGCTACCACACCCTCCGCCTGCTCTGAAAAACCTTCAACTGGATTCCCCTCGAACACAGGAAAACTGTCACACACGCCCTCATCAGCAGCAGACTGGACTACGGCAACGCACTCTATGCTGGGATCAACAAGAACCTCACCCTCAAACTCCAGAATGTCAAGAACGCCGTCGGCAGACTAGTCCTCAACCTACCGCGCCACTGCCATGTCAGCCAAAACCTACAGACACTACACTGACTCCCCGTCGAGAAGAGAATCACCTTCAAACTTCTCACCCACGCCCACAAAGCCCTCCACAACACCGGACCCGCCTACATGAACCACCGCCTCGCGTTCCATGCACCCCAAAGATCCCTACGCTTGGCCCAGCTCTTCCTTGAGACGGTACCACGCATCAAGAAGACCAGATCAGGAGGACACTCCTTCTCTCACCTCGCTGCCAAGGCATGGAACTCCCTCCCTCTCCACCTCAGACAGACACCATCACTCCCCAAGTTCTTGAAGGACCTCAAGACCTGCCTCTTCGACGGAGCCCCCGAGCAGCATGTTGATATAACCTACTTGTTGGTTGGTGCATCCTCCCTATTCTTGTTCTCTGCCTTGCTGCTCAGCCAATGTGATGTCATTTGGAATGTTGAGTGTGTTTGTGCTTGAGGAGAATTCAGTTGGAGCGGATGGGCTGAGCAGCAAGGAGGCATTACATGGATCTTACCATCATCTTTTAACTTATATTTAATCCTCTAACTTGACAAATAAACCTACAACTTGTTTTCTACACGACCCGTCTACGAGACATCTTTCAATTAAACACTGGCGACGAGGATGGGAAGATGTCTCGTAGACGGGTCCCCACCACCCCCCAGCACCTTGAGACCCTTCCTGGGTGAGTAGCTGCGCTTTACAAACCCAATGATTGACTGATTGATTGACCCAAAGGACAACCATGAAAGGCACCTAGTCCGCATACAACCTGCTTGGAGGACTCCTATTTTTCTGCATGCCTCCAATGATGACACTGAATGAGTTTTCCAACACTTTGCATAAAGCGTTTGTTTGCTGTACAACTTTCGATTGTCTTCATGTTTGTGACATTTGTCTTATACAATAGTTGTCTTTTAAACAGACTTGGTTTGAATTTTATAAGATTGTCGTTTGGCAGGGTCCTATACACAGACCACATGAACATTCTGGGAAAGGCATTGCCTTGAAAACCAAACTACTAAGAGTGAGACAAATATGGCTGCCATAATTCGGTCGTGGCAGACTCTTTGGCCCCTGTGGGAGCTCAGTTTGAGCTCATATCAAGCCTGGCCTCGCTACCATAAATGAATAGACAAAGTCTCGTCATTGACACCACTAAGGATACTTTTATCCAACATCTTCACACTGCTGCACATCACCAGTTCTCTTTTTTGACTTGGAATGGAAGCTAACCGTGGCCGCTAGTGACGGGTGTTTACTTGATCTATCCACGACATTCGATGCAGTCGATAACTCCATCCTGCTGAACTATAATCGGGCAACAGGATTTTCTAGCTCTGCCCTCTCCTGCAGTGACTCTTCTTTCCAATCGGTTTCAGTCAGTAGTTATCTGCTCCTTTCCTGCTCCCACTACTCTTCTTAACTGTGGGACCTCTCAGGGCTCTGCCATGCCAACCCGTCTCTTCAGCCTCCATGTTCTGCTTCTAGATGCACGCAACAACACCCCGCCTACTACTAAGCTTGATGGTGTGTGCAGTCTGCTAGGCTAGCGCATAACTGGACAAAACTTATCTAGCAGTGGAAGGATGGCCAGTGGTTTCCAGAAAGACAGCCAGCGGTGGTGTTTCTGGACGGCACCGGTCAAATATCCTAATCTTATAGTTCTCTTACGCCCACTCCTGGAGTTCTGACTGCCCACAAAACTCAATCCTTGGTAAATGCTTTCACAAAATTTGGAGGGCAACCTAATTTCCTTGTTCACATTGAACTTTCCAATTCGAATTGCATGTATCTGTAATCACTCTTGTTTTCAATTACTTTCATATCTCGTTTTTCAATTAATTTCCAGACGTCGTTGTCTTTTGCCATAAAGTTCTTTTTATTAAGTATCCAATTTCATCACCGTTAGAAATGGGGGTTTCCAGTTGGCAGAGGTAGGTACCTTTGATCAAGAAGGGACCCTTCTTCCTAGTCAGGGTAAGGGGGATACACTTCTAAAATAGCCCCTGCTCACCCCCTTGGTAGCTTGGTACGAGCAGATAGGCTTATCTCAGAGGCAGTGTGTGAAGCATTTGTGAACACATACAGTAATTCAGTGAAAACACTACAAATGGACACCACACCAGTTTAGAAAAATAAGTAATCTTAATCGAAACCAAAATGACAAATCCACAATACAGTAACAAAAATATGACTTTCAAATGGTAGAAATAGTTCAGTTCAAAGCAAATTGCACATGCAACACTTTTTACACAAAGTACCTTGGATGCGTCGTGCACACAAACAGAAAGGGTCGCAGGGAAGGTGATGCGTCAGTTCCTTGCTCCAGGGGAGATGATGCGTTGGTTCCTTACTGCTGCCCAGGGGAGATGTGTTGGTTCCTTACCGGAGAAGCAGTGATGCGTCGGTTTCTTACTGCGTGGGTAGGTGATAAGTTGGTTTCTTACTGTGCCCCCCAACAATGCGACAGACCTGGCGCCGCGATGCGACGAACCGGGACAATGCGTGGGTCCTTGTAGTCTGAATCGGCACGGTGATCTCGGACTTCGGAGACCGGTGCATTTGATGTGGCATGCAGCAATTTCTCAAGTCGCGGGCCGGCGCTGCGTCTGTTTCTTCAGCGATGCATCAGAAACAGGAATGGTTGCGTCGCGCTTCTCGTGGTTGAGTTACTTTTCCAGCTCCCAACAGCCAGAACAACCTACAGAGGCACAGAACAGCTACAGGCACCTCCTGGCAGGTCAGAACTCCCAGCAAGGAAGTTCAGGGGAGCTGGGGGTGAAGTCTTTGTGTCCCTGAGACTTCAGAAGAGGAGGCAAGCACAATTTCAAGCCCTTGGAGAACTTTCTCAAGCAGGGGGCACAGCAAACAACAAAGTCCTTTTTCCTTTCCTTGGCAGAAAGTAGCCACTGCAGGCCAACCCCAGACAGCAAACAGCACAGGGGCAGTATTCCTCCTCAGTTTCTCCAGCTCTTCTCCTTGACAAAGGTTCCTCTTGATTCCCAGAAGTGATCTTTGAATTCTTTTCTCTCCCGGATACTTCCAAAAAGAGGCAAGCTCTACTTCAAGCCCTTGGAGAAACCACTAACAGCAGGATGATGAAAGCACAGTCCAGTCCTTTCTCTGCCCAAGACAGAAGCAACCACTGCAGGCCAACCCCAACAGCACACAGCACAGAAGCAGTACTCTTCCTACAGCTTTCCTGCCAGGTTCCTTAGTTTAGCAGTAATCTCAAATTCAGGGGTCTGGGCCCCACTCTTTAAAGCACAAAATTCTTTCTTCTCTGGTGGCAGAGAAGCTCTTTACCCAGCCAAAACCAGTTCTGTCCTCTCTGGTGCACCTTCCTGGCAGGAGGTCGAGACAGCATTATATAAAGCAGATAGGGGCCTATTCAGGTGCAAGGGAAATCTCCCCCCCCTACTCTAAATGCAGACCGGGCCTATTCAGGTGCTAGTGTGAACTCCTCCCCCTACTCTGAATGCAGACCAGGTCTATTTAGGCCCAGCCCCGACTCATTCTGGAAAGGCAGGACACCACCCCCCCCCGGTGGCTGCTGAAAGAATGCACATCCCCAGCCCCTGTCACTCCAAAGCCAGACAGTCAATTCACAAACCAGCAGAGGCACACAGGATGGCTTAGCAAGAAAATACCTACTTTCTAAAAGTGGTATTTTCAAACACAGAACGTAAAAATCATCCTTACTAAAAGATGCATCTTTATATTCCGAGTTCAGGCATACTAAACTTTACCTTCCTATCTTTTCCCAATGGGAAGATATATTTATAAGATGTTATAAATAAACTCCCATTCTATCCTATGGGACAGATAGCCTTTCAATAGTGAAAAACTAAATTGGCAGTATTTCACCATCAGGACATGCCACACACACCAGGGCATGTCCTACCTTTCACATACACTGCACCCTGTCCACAGGGGTACCTTGGGTCTACCTGCTTAGGGGTGTCTTACATGTAAGAAAATGGAAGGTTAGGGCCTGGCAAGTGGGTGCACTTGCCAGGTCGACATGGCAGTACCAAACTGCGCACAGACACTGCAGTGGCCAGTCTGAGTTCCATTTAGAGGCTGCTCATGTGGGTGGCACAATCAGTGCTGCAGGCCCACTAGCAGCATTTGATTTACAGGCCCTGGGCACACACCGTGCACTGTACTAGGGACTTACCAGTAAATCAAATATGCCAATCATGGAATCACCAATCCATAAACACAATGTACAGGGAAAGCATATGCACTTTAGCACAGATCAGGAGTGGTAAAGTGCCCAGAGTCATAAAACCAACAAAAACAGAGTTCAAATAGGAGGCCAAAAAGCAAAAAGTCTGGGGATAAACCCACTGGACAAGCCAGGTCTAACAATCACACTTAAAACAGACCCAGCCAACACGTTTCATCCCTCATAGGGACTTCATCAGGGCAATTTGATTGATCTTCCTTCTCAAAATTCTTCTTTTCCATTCATTCCCAGTTTAAATGTCTGAGCTCCTTTCGAACAGCCTTTCGGCATATGTGTCCTAGTCCTATCCGATCGATTGAGGCTGGTCAATGGCTAAAGCTCATTTCTCACAAGTGAGGTGTTGGTGGCAGGAGCCCAAATTTACTTTTGAAGGGACAGTTACAAACCACCAGAGCCGGGCCTTTGTTCCATTACCTAAAGAAAGTCTGTAATTTAGAGGTCCTATTAGACTCTGGCCTCTCTTTTGGCCTTAGATCTCGGCATGGGTTTCCAGTTGCTCTCATCGCCCCGGGAGCTTGACACAAGTTTGCCCCTTTCTCAATGGTGAGAGTAAGCACATGGTGGTTGCAGGTATCATGGGATCCAGATTTGACATTGCACTTACTTTTATTTGGACCCATCCAGTTATCTTCTCCAATGCCTTGAAGTGGTCCAAAAGTAAACAGGGGCTGGGCGCCCTCCGCTCTTTGCAGCTCTGCACTTCAACAGTCTCAAGTTTAAGGTTCTCTCTATGGTCCATTGTGTCCTCTACGTTCACACCTCGCTATTAGTAGCCTCAGTTGAGTCTCCTCGGCTCTTCCACTCTGTGTACACATTTCATCAAGCTTACTCACGCAGTCTCAGCTTCTCCGTGTTGTCTCCCTCCTGGAACAGTCTACCGCGAGTCTTTGTTCTTTCTCCTCCTTATGGCCTTCGTGAGCACCATGAAACCTGGCTGTTTGGCGAAGGCTAAACATCTTAGCGCCATGAAACCGTCTGCAGTCTGTGAGCTCTAGAAGGAGCTTGTAACAACACAACTTCACTCAAGAGCTGACGTCCGTGCACTGGGTAACAATTGAAATGTCCATCATCTACTACAAATGTCCAGTCATTGGCTGAATGGTAATATGCAATATTACCATTCAGCCAATGATCACGTCCTTGAAACACTCTTCAGAGCTCGAAATCGCAGGAAGACATTCTGGTGTACGTGTAGCTTCCCGCTGTGTTTGTTAGCTTGCGTACGACTATTTGAAAATTGTATAGACCTTTCAAGATGTTTTTTTATGTGGTAATTCACATTTAAATGAACTAGTGCAGGAGACCATATATGGTGGCAAAGGAACAAAAACGAACAGCCCCCGTAAGTATATGTAGAGCGCACCCTCCACACTCGTGCACATAGTCCTGGCCAGCTTTGGCACACACTTCCACTGTAGTGCAGTCCTCTCTCCATCCCAAGAGCTCCAACTCAAGACTGGAGCAGATCCTACTCTACTGGTTACGCTGCATCCAGGTACTGCGGCCTGACTGCAGCACCTCACACACACTCCCCCACACCAACCAACATCCTTCCAAGTCCACCTCACTATCGTACCTTAAAGGGGCCAAAAAACAGTTCTCTGCACCCAGTCGTGCATCTCGAACCATCACCAACAATAGGCGCTCTAGATGTCGCTTCGCTTGATGACGTCAGCAAGGGCTTCCAGACCTAGTGTGACATCATCATTCACCAGGTGGCCGCTTTAAGCAGAGGCCGCGCCAACCAACCTCGTTCATACCCATACTTGCATGTCCCATTCCTCAGGTAGGGAACAAGCGCTTCCTGGCATCGTTGCCAGACAGACAGACATACAGACAGACACACACACACACACTATGAGAATAGAACGTTTGTAAAGAGAACCATCAGCTAACCATCACAAAAAACGGAATCTCACATAACTAGACACCTGCTGCACAATTAGCAGGACTTTTTATGTATAACACAAACTGTAACACCTCAACAATTGTCACAAAAGAACAAAAGCAGTGTGTTGTGCGTCGATGAGTTGCTCCCATATGGGACTGAGACAGGGTCAGCTCCATGACAGGAGCTTCCCGACAGCTGTGGAACCAGCTAAGGCTTCCAATGCAAGGAAAGACGCTGTCACATCTACAGGAAGCGTCGGTGTCCACAGGACGCACTACGTGCTAGAAATAGAGGCCACATTCCGGACAATTCCAGTTCAAACCGGCCATCGTGGCCGCAGCAGCACCTTCCACTGTGTGCTTTAATTACACTATTCTGTGAAAATAACGCACAAACTAGGCATGATTATAGGCAAAGCAATCCGGTAGAGAATTAAACACCACCAGACATCCGTCTACACAGGCACTACGTAATAAAAGTAAATTATTTCTTCAAGCGCTACGCGACCGCGGCAGATCCATAGCTCTTCACGGCTAACCCCAAAACCGGTCCTAGGATGCTTGTTTCCGGTCTAGGGAGGACCTGGCTTAGCAGTTCGGGCTGGACTGTTCCCTTGAGGCACAGGGTCAAGACTGATTTGCATATGGCCAGGTCTAAACTGGGGTGGCATGGTGAGCAAAAGAATGATGGATTTAATCCAGATCTCTTAACTGGGGGTGAATGTTTTGATTTGTTCTGCATTCCGTCCATCAATTGTGTGTCTTTTGCTTCCTCGCCCTAAGTGCGCCGGGTATGCCCAGACGTGGGTCCCGGGCTCACTGTGCCACTGGATTCAAGCTATCCTGGCTGAAGAGGGGTGAAACCCCGAAACCGGTCCTAGGATGCTGGTTTCCGGTTCAGGGAGGACCTGGCTTAGCAGTTCGGGCTGGACTGTTCCCATGAGGCACAGGGGCAAGACTGATTTGCATATGGCCAGGTCTAAACTGGGGTGGCATGGTGAGCAAAAGAATGATGGATTTAACCCAGATCTCGACTGGGGGTGAATGTTTTGATTTGTTCTGCATTCCGTCCATCAATTGTGTGTCTTTAACTCCCCTAGCCATAAATCATGCGCAGCAGAAGTCCTGTTTCTGTAACATACGTCCCCAGGTTAGTAATTTAAACTACAGATTGTTCCTAAACAGACCCAGAAACTACCGGTGAGCACGCGCGGGTGATGTCCACGTCACTGATGCCCAAAGCACAGACGAAAATCTCACATTCCACTTTCAGTATAGCCCTGCCTTGGCATCAAAGACTGGTTTCCTGCCAGGGCACCAAAAGTGGACCTTTCAGAATCTTCCTGCTTCCATCCGCTCCGATCAATTTCGGGTGGCATCATCAATTGGTTGCCTTTGGACTAAAAATCCCTTAACAGTCCGTGTGCCCCCCCCCTCTCTGTACATTTATACAGTCACAGGAGGGTTTAAAGGGCCACTCGGTAAATGATGTCAGAGTAGGTCTGGAAGCCCAAGCGGACATCATGAAAGCAAGGAACATTCTGGATCCCATATTGTTGGTAATTGTTAAACCTCTCCTCATACTGGACGTTCCTTTAAAAATGGTGGTCTTGCACACACTTTTGCCACCAGGGTCCTACAAAGATTAGTGCGGCTGCCGCGTGAGACCCTTAATTTAATTTACGATACTTCCACGGAAACCTTCTTGGGAAAAAAGCCCCCTTATTAGCGAATTCCCCCGCACAATGGGGGATGTTACATAATTATACAAATTACTGCTGGAGACATTTTTGCAGGGATAATCTATTTAAAGAGCAAGCTCCCTCGAGACGAGGAGTTCGCACCAGCAGTCATACATAAAGCTGATACACGGACATCCTGTACCAGCGTGTATGTGACGTAGTTATCCTGCACACGTGACATTTTACACATAACGGAAAACCCCTGGGCCCTGGAAGCAGGTCTTTAAACACATGTTCACCGTGAGCATCACCCTCTTCAATGGACTGACTCCTCCTTACAAACTGTCAGCATCTTGCCGCGCAGACAGTAACAAATCAAGGAACGGACTTTTGTATAGCGCCAAACCATGTCGGCGCTCGCTCATCCACTTCATGGGCAGGCTAACAGACTTAGTGCCAATATCGTCAACACACCCCACCCGCAAACACAGCAATACCATAATAAAGTACACACAAGACACACTGGTTGTTGGAGAAAAACACTGCTGCAGGCTTTTTTTGCATAAGAAATATGCCAACATGGTGGGTCAATTTACAGGCGACCCTAGGGCAGGCAGCAGTGACACCCCTAAGCTGCCCTGCCCACCTTAAGAGCCAAATTGCACCGTGGCCTAACCAATCGGTGCTAACCATTTTTTTGGGGGGGATTACCCCTTACATCCTGTGGACCACCAGTCCACCCATTTACTCACGCCCCTTGAGGAGGCGGAGCGTATCCAGGCAAGCCCCCAGTTGCTCAGGTTTACAACCGCCGGAAGGACTAACAAGGCACCGTCATTCCTCCAGGGTCCTGCCGTAAGGACTTCCTGGGGTTGTTTGGCATTTGCACCCTTCTTGTGCTCCTGAAGAGGGTACCCCTATGTACTATTCATCCTCTGGATCGCCCTGTAACTCCGCCTGCAACACAAAATAAAAAGTTAACAGCCTTCCTACCCTAGCCACCCTTCCAGCTGACACGCCGGGTAAGCGGTAGGGTGGGAGACGGCGTGATGTCTCGGCGCAAAAATGATCGCCAGATGGGCGGGGGAGGTAGATATACCTGGCCCCCCGCCAACTGGTGCACCAGAAATGACGTAGGTAGCGCCGGACCCCGGGGGGGGTCCAAACACTAGACCTGTCGGGTTTGTGCCCTCATGTGGCAATAAGGTGGCTGCCCTCCTATGGGGGACCCCTGCGTGGGCCGCGGGCAGCCTCATAGTGCTAATATCGGCAACATACCCCACCCGCAAACACAGCAATACCATAATAAAGTACACACAAGACAATTTGGTTGTTGGAGAAAAACATTGCTGCAGGATTATTTTGCATAAGAAATATGCCAACATGGTGGGTCAACTTACGGGCGAACCAAGGGCAGGCAGCAGTGACACCCCTAAGCTGCCCTGCCCTCCTAAAGAGCCAAATTGCACCTTGGCCTAACCAATCGGTGCTAACCATTTTGGGGGATTACCCCTTACATCCTGTGGACCACCAGTCCACCCATTTACTCATGCCCCTTGAGGGGGCGGAGCGTATCTAGGCAAGCCCCCGTTTGCTCAGGTTTACAACCGCCCGAAGGACTAAACGTGGCGCCGTCGTTCCTTCAGGGTCCTGCCGTAAGGACTTCCTGGGGTTGTTTGGCATTTGCACCCTTCTTGTGCTCCTGAAGAGGGTACCCCTATGTACCATTCAGCCTCTGGGTCGCCCTGTAACTCCGCCATAGCTCTGGGTGTGGCACCCGTCACACCCAGGGCCCCCACAAACGCAGGCATTCCTACTTACACCCTGCTGATTCTAGGGCATCACCCAGGTCCAACAGAAACAAGTCCATGCCCACTCTAGACAAATGGACCCCATCCACATCGAAACATCCCGTGGTCTTGGCATGCAAGAGTCCGTGTCTGATAAAGCCAAAACCCCTCTGTTCCGTGAATTTGCGCATGGCGCTGTTTACCCTCCTGCGAGAAATTTCCATGGTCTCTACAGACCTGGCCCCATGCCAAACTAGACGTGGAGTGATCTCGGACCACCATAATTCACATGCGCCTAATTGGTTGCTTAACTTACTCATAGTGGATCATTGTTTGTAGCAGAACCTTTCTACCCATGAAAGTCAAGCCATTGCCTCCCAGGTGGATGACCAAAATGTTAGGAGGGGATCCGCCTGCCGCTAGTCTGTGCCGCAGCTTCTTCAGCAAGCTGTGCCAACGCATGCCTGGGAACCCCAACCAGACTATCTCAGTGAGGAAAAACCCATGCTTCCAATTCCTGCTTTCGGCCCATTGCGCCACTTTAGCGATGCAAGAATGGCCGATCACCCACACCTTTGATCCTGACAAAATAAAGAAATGCAGAGTTGCAAACACCTTTTGAGCCATGTGGAGGACAGCACCGGCCAGGACTATGACCCCTTGGGGATATAAAGCAGCTCTCTTCGTAACCACAGATCTGCGTGATACAATCCATTGCGCACTGTGTGCAAATTTGTGCATTTCCATTGGGGGTTGGTTAAGCCCTTGGTTGCCCCCAATGCTTGGATGATCCCAATTATCAGGGTTCAGGCTGATTACCAAGTGCCACGCGAGCAAGTGAACATGTAGACATGAATCAAATTTAAGCTGTGTCATGTCCTTACGAGGACGCCCGGTGAGCTTCCTCACCTAAGCCAAGACAAAGGTGGATCTAACCACAGAAGGAAAAGCCGGAGGTCCCCAATGCTACATATTCTGCTACCTTTCATGTCCTTATTGCCTACGAAACACATCAGTCTGACTACGATCACGGATGCTGTGTCGCCATGCTGGTGTCCCCCACCATGGCAAATGCAGCCCAACAGCTTTTGCTAAAGGTATCCCAGAGTGTCAAAAAGGTTAGCACAATGCTTTTGGATTTGAGGAAATGGAGTAAAACATATGAGCAAATATACCTGCACCTTCTTAAATATGAATGCAAATGTGTTCTGGAATGGTCAGCATTTGTGTTCCAAACCCATATTTTTCAACACTATTGGAGTAACAGCACCTCTTTTGGAATGTCAAACTAACGCAACCCACCTGGCTGACTGGCGGCTTTAGCGAATGTAGCTCATAACCAGACTTATGCAGAGGTATCCCAGTGTGCCAAACAGATGCCCATGCTTTTGGGTAGTGAGAACCTGCAGTAAAACATACAAACAAATTTGCCTGCACCTTCTTCACTAAATTGCAAATTTTGTTCTGGAATTGTCAGCATATGTGCTCCAAACTCAACTACTCAGCCTATTGACCCCACAGCACACTTTTGGAATGAAGAACTAGCGCAACCCACCTGGCTGAAGGGCTGCCGGGATTTACGCTGAATTGCAGGAACCCTTTACCAACACTGATTTTGCAGTATACTGCTTCCTTTCATGTCATCATTGCCTGCAAGCCCCTCCCCGTCCGACTGCGATCTTTAGATGCTGAGTCACCCTGCTGCTGTCCCCACCCTAGCGTGAGAAGCCCAGTGCCAAGCATCTGCTAGTGTGTACCAGAATACAGACAAGGGATGAAAAAACTTTTGAATGGAGAGAACAGGAGTAGATCAGTATGTACAGAATCCAACCCCATTCTAACTGCAAACTTTTGATGGATGCCGAGCAGTCGTGCTGCTGCACCCACCCTGGCGTGGTTTTCCCAGCACCTGAATTCTGATACAGATTAAGCTCCAACCTTGCCTGCCCTCTCATAACTTATAGAATTGTGAATTGCTTAATACACTTTGACAGCCAATGTCTTCCACACAAGTGTTCCCCGCACCTTGAGCCCCTGCCCTCTTTCTAGGGCAACCACTCCTAAACCACCTGGCTGTACCCGCCAAGGGGCCGTCTCTAACTTTAAGCGAAGCGTCCTGTGGTACACTCTGGTTTTGCTGAGAGCTTATTCCCGTTAAATGGCCACTAAGTTTTGCACCTCAACCGTATTATTGCTGCAACTCTATTGAACCAGTATTGTGTCATATCCAGTACCAGTGGGTACTTGTGTTGTGTGCCTCACCCAGTCAGTCCCTTGGTTAGTTTAACCTTATTAAACTCTTGTGGTTTCTATACTCTTTCTTTTCCTTCTCAGACTGCACCATGGAAGGAGTAGTGGCCCCAGTCCCAGTGTTGAGATTAACTGAGATTAAAGCAGTATTAGTCTGGGCATGTCCTCCCATTCGACCTCTCCAGCTGAGGTACCCAACTTGATCTGCTACCTGTGATGCTTAAATTGCTCCTTCTCAGTGGTAATTTGTAGTAAATCCCTGAATTGTCAACAGCGAGGACCCTGCGGCAAGAAAACCCATTATGTGCCCCATGGTTCCATCTTGTGACACCTCTGCTAGCTGGGCTAACCCCTCTGCTACTTTTCAGTTTACAATCCTATTACCGGGCTGTGATATGCGGCCCAGGCTGAACTTAAACAATCGGCTTGGTGTGGATGGGTTGTCAACGTTGCCCGGCTGTAGCGCATTACCTTTGCCAAAGCAACTCCTGACAAGGTGTGCCGGTGCAGGAAAAAGTACGAGTTATTTCCAGCCCACCTTACTTTCCTCTCATCAGTTATCTGTGCATAAAGATGTTGGAGCATAACATAACTTGTGAAGTGCAAGTGCTCCCGTAGGCCTGTGGGCGCTGAATAAGATATTTGTTACCCCGCTCACTGATACTCATTTTAACAACCTCAGGAGGATGAAGGAAGATTGAACCCAACGGGGTTAGCTCCTATAACCATGGGGTCGAACGCACCACCAGACCCAGTAGAAAAATCGGTCCCGATTTTTCTTTGCCCTTGCCAAGACCCCTCCTGTGCCCTTTGAACTCCCCCTTTAACCCGCAAGTGGCCATTTGGCACCCTCCCAGCTGGGCCCGGCAGTCCCATTTAAACTTCGTATCCTTGCAGCATAGCATCACTCACCGCTGCAGATGCCTTGCTGCGTGAGCCTCCGCTGGTCGCAATAGTTAATACAGGGATTTTTTTAAACTTAATTTAATACAGTGTATATGAATCAAACTATGCACGGGCAATTGAAAATTTCACACGTTCTGTAAATGTGACATTTTGGACTTGTCCGTCAATATTAAGCAAGTAGCCTTAGATCAATTTGTGTGCGCAGAGCAAGGGCCTCAAACTTCTGACTGGACTTTTTTTGAGTTGCGCCATCACCTTATAATTTTTCTGAATTCAGCAAGTCGTGAAGACTGCTTCCTTTTCCAATAAGAACTCTTCTGACATAGGCATTCTGCAGTTGTTTCACCTGTACGAGACAAGAGTTGTTAAGTGCGGCACTCTTCAATATTGCTCAACAACTAAGCCGCGTTTGAGAACTTGGCAGCGCTTCGATTTTACTCACTTTCACCCTTTTTACTTTTTAAAAAACAGAATAGCATTTCGGCTATTTTTACCTTTCTGCTAATATCCTTCTGCACTGAAGACCTCTCGCACGTACTGCACGCTCCGACCCCGGTCCACCGCAGCTGTTGCTGTTTGTGTGGAGGGCGGACCGGCACAGCGTGACACACCTCCTGTGTCGTCACACGCAAGAGGGCTGCGGGGAAAGTACATTAGGGCCGATGCCAGGGACGCGCAGCAGACACAAGTAAGCCGCGTTTCAGAACTTGGCAGCGCTTCGATTTTACTCACTTTCACCCTTTTTACTTTTTAAAAAACAGAATAGCATTTCGGCTATTTTTACCTTTCTGCTAATATCCTTCTGCACTGAAGACCTCTCGCACGTACTGCACGCTCCGACCCCGGTCCACCGCAGCTGTTGCTGTTTGTGTGGAGGGCGGACCGGCACAGCGTGACACACCTCCTGTGTCGTCACACGCAAGAGGGCTGCGGGGAAAGTACATTAGGGCCGATGCCAGGGACGCGCAGCAGACACAAGTAAGCCGCGTTTGAGAACTTGGCAGCGCTTCGATTTTACTCACTTTCACCCTTTTTACTTTTTAAAAAACAGAATAGCATTTCGGCTATTTTTACCTTTCTGCTAATATCCTTCTGCACTGAAGACCTCTCGCACGTACTGCACGCTCCGACCCCGGTCCACCGCAGCTGTTGCTGTTTGTGTGGAGGGCGGACCGGCACAGCGTGACACACCTCCTGTGTCGTCACACGCAAGAGGGCTGCGGGGAAAGTACATTAGGGCCGATGCCAGGGGTGCGCAGCGGGCGCGCCGCTGGCGCGCCTAAGGCAAGCCCGTCTGCGCCAGTCCGCGCCTGGACCGGGCCAAGGGCCAGAAGTCCTGGCGCTCTCTCCAACTGCCATCAATACCCAGTTGCAAAACAAACTACAAATCACGAAAAAGAGGCTGAATCTTCAGTTTGCACTAAAACCACCAGGTGGCAATATTCATCAGAACAAATAAAATCCTATTGCCCCCATCCATCTCATAAGTGTGCCTGCCTATTTTTTGACGGCAAGATGGAAACATGTGCAAACTGCGGTTTTTCTTTAAAGAGGAATCCAGGCTATGTCAATAACATTATAAATGAAAATTTGGCAAATGCCACTCTGACAGCTCCATCCCATAAAAACTTTTCGTTCCTGTATACTAACTGTCGTTCCCTCCCTAAACATAAATTGGATATGTTTGACCTGTTGCATGACGAACGACCTGATGCCGTTTTCTTGACGGAGACTTGGCTCCATGAAAGTGCGGGCCCGGATGTCGCTGCCGCCCTTCCATATAACTATGCAATAGTTAGGAAAGATAGAGCTATAAAAACAGGAGGGGGCATAGCCATTATTTTTAAAAAGGATTACCAATGTTCCTTTGAACCTTTTATGGCTCAGAACAGCGAGGCGGCACTACTTAAGCTGACCCTGACCCCTAATTTTACTTTCTCAGATATGCTGGTATATCGTCCCCCGGGACCGTCTGCATCCTGGACTTCTTCCTTCCCCGAACTTATAACCCCTCCAAGTATGAAAACAGCAAATTTTACAATCTTGGGTGACTTCAATCTTCATCTGGAAGACCCCACTTGTAAATGTAGCACCAATCTTATCTCGGATTTAGCAGCTCTAAATATTAACCTTATGAACTCAGGCCCCACACACGAGGCAGGTCACCTGCTGGACCCCATTTTTTCGAATCTTCCGGGGATCCACTGCTTTCCGGCCTCCACTCTAAACTGGTCGGACCACTTTCTTACTAAATTCCACTTAAAACTTCTAGAGAGTCCTGTACCTATTTATGTAACCCCAGACATTTTTATCAGGAACTGGAAAAATCTAGATGCCACAGTCTTAAATAACATATTATGTTCCCACTTGCCCATTTCCAAACAATCAGTGAACTCACTCTCTACTTCGGTACAGAAATGGCTTCTTAATGCCATTGACATTTGCTTACCTTTGGCAAGAAAAAAAGCCAAAAATCATCGACCCCCTGCACCTTGGTTCACTGAGACTTTAAAGACAGAGAAAGCCAAATGTAAAAAAATGGAACGCAAGTGGAGAAGGAACTACACCCCTGCTTCCAAAAGAGATTATAAAGGAGCGAAAAAATATATCATGATCTTTGCAAAACAGCTAGGGCGGATTATGTCTCATCTACCATTTCAAGAGCTTTAAATTGCTCTAAAACACTTTTTAACATGGTTAAGGAACTTGCTGGTTCCAAAACTCAAACCAAACCCCCTGCACTTAATAAAAAGCAATGCGAGGACCTGGCCACTTTCTTTGTTCAAAAAGTTGATAATATATATCAGGATAGAGTACGAGGGCAGGTTGACAACTTTTCTCCCTCCCCAGGAACATCTACACCATCTTTCATGGATGACATACCCCCCCCCAACCAAGTTTGGAGCCCTAATTTACTTACTAATCAATTGGACACATGGCCTCTGCTAAACATCACCACCCTAAAAAAACGTTTGGGTAGTATAAAATCAGGATCACCAAGGGATCCCTTGCCCATTTCCGTACTCCAGCAGCTGGAACCTCCATCACTGCAGGTAATCATGGATCTTTTAAATGCCTCCCTGCTGGAGGCAATTGTCCCGTCTGATTGGAAACATGCCATGGTAATGCCTCTTCTTAAAAAGGCAAATGCTGACCCTGAACTACTCTCCAACTATCGTCCCATTTCACCTTTACCGGCCCTCTCTAAAATCTTAGAAAAACATATCCATGCACAGCTTTCACTGTTTGTCGATGCGCAAAGTTTTCTCCATCCTTCACAGTCGGGTTTCAGAGCCGGTTTTTCAACAGAAACCACCCTGCTGGGAGTAAACGAAAGACTGCGCCACCATCTCGATGCTGGAGACACCGTGGCCCTCATTTTGCTGGATTTAAGCGCAGCTTTTGACACGGTGTCCCATGCTGTGTTAATTAAAACCCTTAGCTTGATGGGCTTATGTGGGCCGGCTCTGAAATGGCTCATTTCCTTCCTCACAAGTCGCACTTTCCAAGTTTTTTCTCCCATAACTAGCTCTGATATCCACTCTCTGACTCATGGGGTACCTCAAGGCTCTATCCTTAGCCCCCTACTTTTTAACCTATATGTAAGACCCCTGGCGGATATTGCAGAGAAATCTGGGCTGACCCTTTTCTCCTATGCGGATGATTCGCAAATCATTTTTCTCTATCTATGAAGAGCACGACAGGGACTTCTCCCTTCAGCTGGGGCTGAGGAATATCGCATCATGGATGCAGTCTAACTACCTCAAACTGAATGGAGGAAAAACCGAGGTTCTTATATTTGGGAAAAATAGGGAACTTTGGGGTCCTCAACATTGGCCCTGCGAGATGAGTGCTCTTCCTATACCGGTCCGCCAAGCTCGAAATTTGGGTGTAATCATGGATGATACACTAAGTATGCATAACCAAGCTGTTAAAGTAGCTGCTACTTGTTTCACTATCCTGAAGTGGCTAAAAAAGTCATCTGGATGCTACCAGAACCCACTCAGAGGACTGTTGTTCACGCCTTGATTACTTCAAGACTTGACTAGGGCAATGTTCTGTACTTGGGTTCTAACAAAGAGGTGACACGCAGGCTGCAATTGGTTCAAAACTCTGCAGCTAGGCTCTTATGCCGAATCCCCAGAACTTCCTCTGTCTCCGGCCATCTCCGTGACTTGCACTGGCTCAGGGTGGAGAACCGAGTTAAGTTCAAAGCCCTGAGCTACATGTTTAAAATCAAAAGTGGTACGGCCCCCAAATACCTTCAATCACTGGTTCATCCCTACGTCCCTTCTCGTGACCTTCGTTCATCTACGCAGGGGAGGTTTTCTGTCCCAAAAATCAAACTAGCAAGGATGGGCGGTAGGTCTTTCTCTCATCTTGGCCCCCTCACTCTGGAATGCTATGCCCCTAACTCTTCGAACCGAAACTAACTACATTCATTTCCGTAAATCCTTGAAGACATGGCTTTTTAATCATTAGCCTGCTGCCTCTGCCTTGACATCAGCCTCTGCACTTGCGTTTGCGCCGGGAAACCCTTTTGGGTAGCTGTTGCGCATTATAAGTTTAATCAATAAATAAATAACAATGATGCTGCATGGAATTAAAATAAGGGTCTGAAAACCAGTCCTTTCGTCTGTCCTGATCACAAGTCATAACCTCAACTGCGAGAAAGGAGCATCCCTTCTCGCCGGGCCCTCCTTGTCACAGCGGATTAACGTTCTGGTCCATCTGTACAGTGGCAGCATTCCTCCCATAAAGTAAAAAAAAAAAAAAAGACAGAGTGATCACCCGTGGTAGCAAAACCATCAAAGAGTCCGGTCACCATGATAAAATAAACTGCACTCCTCCTCTCCCAACAGTATGCCCACATGACATGCGGCCTGAAGATTGGCTGAGACAGGGAGAGGTGTCAGGGACAGTTTACATACATTTGGGGGCCCCTGTTCAGAACAGCTTTGAATTTATGATCCAGTTTCAGCTCCTTCTTGCCCTCTTTGGCCAGGTCATGGATAGTGCATAGACGCACTCGCCCACATTCTAAGTGTGTTTGCATCTAAAGTCAGTGATAGTGACATGTGTCTTCAGTATTGTAACACGGCAGCAGCTCCCCAATATTTCTGCAAATCATCTGTGAGCCTAGCTGTTTCGCACATGACGTCCTATTTTGATCTAATGGGTGCTGCATGTAACAAACACAATGTTTCTCTGCCAAATCTCTAATCTATAATAGACTCTCACACATCACCCACATTAAAATTAAATTAAAGGAAATGGTATTTAAAGCATTCTGGTTAAGAATTATTCCAGGTCATTGGTGTAAGACTCTCTGCAGGACAGAGCTGCACCCCCGACTTTAATGCCTTGGAAAATGCAGCTGTGACGTTTGCCCACATGTCACGCCTGTAAATGTGCCTGTTTTATACTCTCTTCTGGAAGCAACATGATCAAAACCTGTGCGCGCTGTCCTGCTAGGAGAAGTACTGCATTCCTGACCAAATAACTGATTCTTCCCTACTCCATCAGGTTTGAATAATGGATATCTCCCACCCTCTGGCCTGTCACGGACCCCAGACTTAATTCCAACAGCTTCCAGTACTAAAAGAATACTTAAAGGTGACGTGGCAACGTGTCTGAGCCACCTGCAAGTCCCGAATGAGGATGTGTATTGCCAAAAGTAAGAGGATCAGTTAATACTGGGGAGCCCAGGCATGGTCAGGCGCCCTTTGTTTCCCCACTTGTTACCACCAGTTGCGTTGCCCAGGACGCATACCCTTCGCCTGATGCTGCCTCCCAGCTCAGGCAACACGACCGCAGGGGAACAGCAAGGTAGGCAGTGGGTTGCAGTGAGTGGCTGAGCAGCCACCTTCTATCAATACATGGAAGGTCAGTCTCCCACTGGGCCACCAGGCGCTGCAGGGAAAAGGGGCGAGGAGATGACAAGAGAAATGAGTCGGCTATTACAACACATGGTGCCGTGCTTCCAGGCCCCTCCTCCCGCAGGGCAAATGGCCGGCAATGAGAAGACTCGAACTCAAACTTCTGCTTCGAAGAAGCTGCCGGTAGAACATAGAGAGGTCAAAGGTCACTCGGCAGGATGAGCATTACCCGCAGTCCTCTATGGGTTGAGCAGTATTCTTAGTCCCATTATTGGCAACACACCCCACCCACACCACAACAGAGTATGCATGCATAAATAAATACACAACACAACTTTTGTTTGGGAAAATAAGTGCTGCAGGTTTATTCCATACAAAAGTATGCAATATGGTGGGTTATCTTACGGGCGATCCAAGGGCAGGCAGCTGTACCAACCTATGCTGCCCTGCCCGCCTGATGAGCCAAGCACTGTGGAGTAACCAATCAGCGCTACCCTTATGGGGGTGATCCCCTTACTGGATCACGTGACACATTGGTCCCTATTACTCACGCCCCTTTCAGGGCGGAGCGTAGCAAGGCAAGCCCCCGGTTGTTCAGGCCCACAACCGCCCGAAGGACTAACGGGGCGCCGACGTAATTGTTCCAGGACCCTCCCATGAGGCTCCTGGGATTTGGCTCTGGCACCCCTATTGTGCTCTTGCAGAGGTACTCTTCTGTACCCATTTGCTTCCAGATCGCCCTGTAACTCCTCCACAGCTCTGGAGGCGGCCCCCGTCGCCTAAAGAGCCCCCCACCAAAACAGCTCCTTTCTCACTGCAACCTGAAATTTCCCGGGCCTCATTCATGTCCAGAGGAACAGATCCAAGCCCACCTGTGCAAGTGCACCCCAACATTGTCAAATTAACCTTTGGTGTTCGCCCGGCATAGCTCATGCCTGATGAAGCCAAAGCCTCTTGTTCTGCAAACTTGCGCATGGAGCGGTTTATCCTTCTCTGGGAATGTACCAGTGCCTCACATGCGCTGCAAGAATGTGATGGCCTCCCAGGAGGGAGCTCTACCCTTAAACATCGCTGTATTACCCTTCAAGCTGATGTGGCTCCCACCTCCTGCAACCTGAAGTTGCAGGCCTTCTAGCAGTTCGTGCTCCCTAACACCTGTTTCCCCAATACCTGGAACAGCAGCACACATGCTTGAAGACCGCTTCCACAACCAGGCTATATACTCTGGCTATGCGGGCGGGGCATTTCCTGCTCAACTGAAGCAACCCGTAACCCGCCCAGGGAGCAGGGTGCACCTACTTTGTTGAGGTTGACCAGACATGTGCACCGACCTTTGTGATTAATAAACCATGGCGAACAGGACTGATCGCCTAGCGCACACTACTGCAGTACATCAACCATTTGGAGTGACAACTTCGCCACCTGCCAGGCTTGCTTAACTAAAGCTCGATGACAGATACACACATACCTGCTAACCAGCTGTGACCCTTGATGTTCAACCCAGCAATGAACTAGTACCTTGATATTCCAGGGAATATTGCCCTCCACAAGATCAAGCCGCACATGAGCCTATGGCCTACACCTACTGGGCCGAGGTGCATAGTGTGCTCTGGAATTGTCAGTGATGGTGCTCCAAACACATTTCAAACCGCTATTGGAGCCACAGCACACATTCTGGCCTAACCAGCTGGCGCATGCCACCTGGCTACCTTGCCGCTGCGAGATTTTGCTCTTAACGCCAACCTCTTGCGGCTACTGGTGCACATAGTCTGTAGGTCTTGCCTCCACTCTATTTATGCCGATACCTGCAATGTACCCCTCTGCCCCTGTATGGGCGGGAAAATACCCGTAACATTGCAAATCCCCCTGCACTCACAGTCTCGGGCAGTCAGGAGGGGAAGAGAGGTCCATAGAATTGGTTCTGCTATCTTGCTTGGCCACCTAGCCCGCAAGCACCCTCGTATGACAGCACCCTATCTGCTGTGTCGCCCGTGCAATGTCCGCGCCCTGGCGCAGGACGTCCCGATCGACACCTCTTCTAACAGACTGCCTTCAGGAAGCTGGAGTGAACGGTTGTATGTTGTGCACTGACCATAAAACCTAGGTTTGCTTTGAGAGGGATCAATTTGTTGCACTCAAACTAGTGGCAACGTGCAGTTCTATAGCATTCTACCCTGCAGGGTGTGCCTGGACGATCC
This sequence comes from Calotriton arnoldi, assembly GCA_963921515.1. Taxonomy (NCBI): domain Eukaryota; kingdom Metazoa; phylum Chordata; class Amphibia; order Caudata; family Salamandridae; genus Calotriton; species Calotriton arnoldi. The sequence goes on from CAWUFW010000008.1 coordinate 8,379,880, forward strand.
TAGACACCCCCTGTGAGCCAACCTGCTTTGACCCAAGATGCAAGGCACTACACCCGGTACACTTGGTTATCCCGAACTTAATTGCCCTCCCCCGGAATCGTGTGAAAAGGTACCCGGTCCCTGAATTACTCCCTAATAGTCCATGTGTCACGCCATGCTCCTTTTTATTCCTTGTTCAAAGCAGTGAACTCGCTCACCCACGAGACATGCTAGAAGCAAGTTTAGTATAGCCTGTACATGGAATTAAATTCCCCCGCCAACTGCACAGAGGGCAAGCCACACTCACTGCTACTGATGTCTGACTAATTGGCCCTTGGAGGCCGTGGCAGTACTGCCCGGTCGGCAAGTACGCCCACGGTACAGTTGTAATTTAATACCTCCTGCCGCTGACAACTGCAGGTGCCCAATACCAGGCTGTGTGTATGCGGCCCAGGAAGCCTAAAAATAGGCTTGGTGTGGATGGGTAGTTAGCAATGCCTGGCAATAAGTATAATGCCTTTGACAAACCTCTCCTGACTGGCATCTATGCCATTCTTAAACATTCACGGTTTTGCCACATGTCACCCTTCTGGTTGGTGATATGGAACCTCCTACCCAGCATAAGCGGACAGTCTCGCGTTGCCGTCACACCACCTGTGTATCTTGAATCACCCTCCTGTGTCACCTAACCTCGGTTCTAGAGTGCACTTAATCCACGCCGTTGACCAGAATTTCACAGGCCTCTTTGATTGCTAGACCCTGGAGAACACATTGATGGAGTCAATTCTGGTTTGAAACAATATATATGCATTGTGCCCTCTATTGGAGACAACTCACCCCTCATGTGTAGTTGTGGAGTGACAACTACACCAGTGCCTACACAAGTCACCCAACAGACAAGTAGACCCTGACTACTTTGTGTTCTGGTGCAATATTTGGGAAGAGTCTTGCCTTCACTTGCTGCTCCCTGGGAAACACACAATGCCCGTGCTCTGGCTACAACTCAGCGATGCCCTCGTGTGGCAATGAACCCCTGGTCAAATAAGTGTGCCACTCCAACTAATAAAACTTACACCTTGACCATGGGTGGGTGGAGTCTAGCTCTCCCCAAACTTCTGCTGTTGAAACCCACGGACACGCCTCCTGTCAGTTCAAATTAGTAATTCCTGTCACTGACCACCACAAGGGGCTCCTACTGGGCTGTGTAAGTGAGGCCCAGGGTGACCTTGACGATCGGCTTGGTGTGGATGGGTGCTAACATTACCTGGCTGAAGTGCAATCCCTTTGACAAACACTCCTGCCAAGATGTGCCACTCAGGTAGAAGCAAGAGTTATCCAGCCCACCTTACTTCCTGTCCCAGTTATCTGAGTAAATTGTGAAAGATGCACATTTGAAATGGTAGCGGATACTGTAACTTACGCCTGCACTGCTCTGCACAGAGCAGCCCGCTAAACAATGGCTTCCATTGAAAGGCGGTGCCAACAGACCTCCTAGCTCTAAAGGCGGTACCTCTGAGTAGGGCTCTACTCTAACAAGTGCCCCATGCATCGGATACCGCCTCCGGCTGCAAGCCGCTCAGTCCTACTGATGCCTTGGCACTTCATGCCCCACAGCCAGCTCACCCTGCTACAATGCGCTCGTGACTGGGCCTCAAAAGTGCGGCGAAAGCGCGAGACTTCCTAGCCTGACCTTGGCTCTTCACCAGGCTCCCTCGCAAGAGCCAACCACAACCTTGTGGCCTAAAACATTCGCCCTGTGGGGCGGATGCGAATTGACTGCAAACCACTCCTAGGCGTTCTCTACCCATGTTGTAAATGGAGTTTCAGGTAGGCTAGGGTATGCACCTAAGCCTGGCCGAAGCCACCCCTCTAGTCAGGGAAGGGGTGCACACTTATGCTGACTCCTGCCCACCCCTTAGGTGGCTAGGCAGAGACTGGCTATCCCAGAGGCAGTTTAAATTTGATGTGCCATATGCACTCCCACATTGGCACCTGCAGCAGAGATTCTATACCAGGCAATTCTAAATACCCTGCGTATCGTCCACCCAAGAGAGACTTAGTACCATCTGCCCCTATTACTCTGTGCTACCAAACCTTATTATGACCTCACCGGTATTATATAACTCACTAGGTCAATCGGGCCACCGTCCTACAGCTCAGATAGCACAACCCCGTAGTTGTTGGCAGCAACTGTACTTCGCATAACAGCACAGAGTAAATAAAAATTGTGCTTTCCCCTTGGGCTGGTAACTGACATCCAACAAGTCAGAACCTGGTCATGAGATCCCAGTTTCCTAGAGTAAAACAATGATTATCCTGCACCATTAACAAATGTGCTACATGCCCGCATGCCCTAGCCCCCTGGTGCTACAGTGGGCAGCCACCCCCCTGGAGGCAGTGGTCTTTCCAACTCTCCTCCGAATTACGCAGCTATAGGGGCTCCAGATAATCTTAGGTGTGAGAAAAGTCTTTCTAACGTAGCCAACAGACGGTTTAAACGTGTAAGTGACTGGCCCCCAATATGGTGTGACCAAACCAAGGCTGAAGCAATAGGAGCATGAGGCCTTAAGCAACGGGTGTCTTTGTGTACTGGAAACATTACTTAGCCCCGCCAAGAACCATGGACATCCCCTAAATGCGGGTCACCAGATCGTCAAAGGAATATTGATGGATTTGAGACCTATGCACCATCCAAACTGCCGAATTAAAATTGGCGAGAATAGTTCTATGAAAGAAAAGCATTGAATGACCCGCTCAAAGTCAAAGGACATATCAAACCGCTTAGGTCTACTTAGCTGAGAAGGATGGAGCAATGCCCCTTATCGGTATTAGTGAATGAAGGCATTATTCATTCATGTACAACTAAGTGGGGGACCCAGCCCCCAAGTGGCCTTCCCACTTTGGGCACCCTGGCAGTATAAAGTGGTTTAAGGGCCTGTCCGTGACTATTGTCTATATTGGGACGAAGATGAACCATGATATTATCACGATCAAAGTCTGATGTCACTCGCAACATCTGGCATAATTTCATACATAGCCCTGACTGGCACCACACTCTCTCATCCTATGCTCTGTGATATAGGCCCACTATAGTGTGAGCAGAGCCCCGCGCTGAATACCTGGCTACATGTTCGCTAATGCACAAGTAAAATACTCCCTTTCCTAACAGATTGGGTTGCACCGTACATAAACAAGAATCTAGTGGGCTAGTTACTCTCCTGGGGCCCCAATGTTTGCTGCCTGTGCCACCCTTCAGCCCCATGGAAATTGTGCTGGGCTCTCGCTTACCCTGCTGAGTGAGCCCACTGTATTAACCAAATTCATTAACAATTTCTGCTTCTGCCTGTACTTGGTAACACGTTCATCCCATGGTATCTTGGCGCTGCATAACATGTTTATTGTTACTCAGCTCCATGGTACTCGTTTTATCGACCTCAGAAGGATGAAATGCTTTGTTTATTGCAACCTTGTTTGCCACCCAGCGAAGTATTTGCTCAATGCGCCTCTGCGCTACCGCTCATGCTTCACTAACCCTGCCGCATGTGCACCATCCCGCAAAAGGAATGGCTCCTGTACTCAACTTGAAAGGCAAAGTGCACCGCACGCGCATCTACAATGTGCCTCTGCGCTACAGCTCATGCAGTTCTATCTAGCACATACTCAAGCTGAAGGTATCGAGGCGCCTTGCATGAGCACCCGTCACGTAATACCATGACATACGCCACATTACAGGCACAGATAGCTCTACGTGGCAGTGGGCCCGCCAATTATTACACAATCTACAAGGCCGCAATGACAATCACTCATCGAGGGGGGTTCACCACAGGGGAACTAGCAAACTGCAATGCACTCCCTGCTCCGTACATACATAGAAGAGTAGACTAGACACCAGAGTAAGAATTACTCTTGTGCAACTTACTGCTTTTTAAATTAAGCCCCTGCTCTCAAACTGGGAGAGGGATAGTGCAGTGGGCACAGTTAACAATGCTTCCATCAGGGACAAACAGCTTGCTAACCCGGATTGAGGAGCAAGCACGCTGATGCTGATCATGGCGGGCCCTTGAAATCCTTTACACTTGACCAAACCGTGGGGTTAGGGGCCCCCTAGTTTAGAAGAGGCTGTAGGCAATCAACCAGCGCAAGATCCTTGCACAGGTTTGGCACCACACTCCTTTAAACTGTTGAGCAATGAAGCTACGCCAAGGTATAAAAACGCTATACTTGAGCGCCAGGTACGTACATATTCAGCACAACTATCCTTGTGCTCACAGCGAATGAAAAGCAAGGCCTTCAGTGGAAATGTGCTACACTCACCAATCCAGGTGCGTCCCTCTTAATTGCAATGTTTTGCAGCATGTACGGAATCATGGGCTGAGTGGAAACAGCACCCTATCTGGCTCATGGCTTAATAATGACCAGACTTCCCCGTGTCTGGTTGCTGCCACACAGTTCTTACCCCGAACCACCGTCCGGAAATTATCAGGAAGAGCAACCCCTAGGGGTATTGTGGTTTCCCACTATCTTGATGGAACGGAAGGAAAAACCTGGTACTCCGTCCCTACCCCAGCTGTAAGTGAAAGATCACTGGCAGCTGCAACACTTAGCATGTGCCAGGAGAGGAGCTCCCGCAAGAGCGCACAAAGTTTTTTTTTTTTTTGTTTTTTTTAAATGCCACATTATATAGCACCACGCGCGGCCCCCAAAACAAACGTTGCCGGGGCTACCGGTCATGAAGTCCACCGATACCAAAAGTCAAACTCACCCATCCGCCCAGTCTCGCTGCCCGAGCAGGTCGACATCACCTAGGAGGCTAAAAGCAAATTGTCCCAACGGGCCCCGGACTCACTGCCTACAACCCCAACGCTGCCTACAGCCGCAAAGGTGCAACGCGGTGCCGAGAGGTTAGCGTGTCCCCAAAGCACTGTGGACACCACCAGTACAATCCTCCTCCTATCGGCTGCGTAACCTCTGCCCCTCCCAGGGCACAAGCTGACCGTCGACATGGCAGGCCGCCCGGGCCTCCAGCAAACTCGTCTGGCCTAACCAGTCCGCGGGCCCCCAACAAACAGCTCCTTCTCTTGTCCCACAAGCCGGGAAAACAGGCGGCACTCCGGTGGGCCGCAGCCACCGCACTCAAATGGACCAGGGAACCCAGGCAGCCCCAGCAAGGAGGCTAGTCGGCCCAGACAAAGGCCCATCCTGGCCTGCACTCACCGCCTACTTCGACGCTCGCGATGTCGACGACCCAGCAGGATACTATGCCCGCACTGATATGGCCCCTCACTGACACCGACGCCAGACCAAGGACACAACCGCGTGTCCCGTGGGGGCAAGGCACCCATGGCTCAAACCTCCACCTCGCTGTGCACCTCCCAATGCCCGAATGAACCAATGAGCCACTAAAGGACACTGGGCACGCCCCAGTCGACCTGGACTCACCGTAAAATCACCGACACAGCGCCCTGACAACCGGCGCGACGAGGCACAGCGAGGGGAGCACCCATGGCTGCAGACGGCGTGTCCGGTGCAAAGAGGCGCCAGGCCCGCCAGGCAGCGACGAGCACGACCATAAAACCCTGTGCGAGCCACGATGTGGGCCCGGTACGGATGGGGGAGGGAGCTTTCCCCGACTCCCGCACGACATCTGCTCTGCCCTGAGGAGCTAGTAGAGCAGCGGCGCCTGGCGCCGATCGAAACTGGCCTGCCTGGCACGCCTGCAACACCTGCGCCAGGCGCGGCCCCCGCCAAGGAGCATGCCCGAAGGCAGAAAAGGCCAACTGCCCCAACCTGGGGCAAATCACACTGCCACTCGGCAGGGGGGGTGCGGAGGCAAACTCACCGCCTGACTCCCCAGCGCCTGCCCGGACACGCGATGGGAGCCGGCAGGCCACCACGCGAAACTCACATAGCAGGCGGAGCGACGGCATGCAGGGGCAGCCCTGGCCAAGGGAACGCAGGTGGCGGCGGAGGCCAAAGGGGCAACACGCGCCACCAGAGCCCGAAACGCGTGCGGGTGGTGCAGCGCGCGTCCTGCAGGGGGAGCAGGGACTAGGGATGTGGCCTCGCATACAAGGAAAATACCTCAATCTCCCTGTGCCCACAAAGAGCCCCGTCGCACTACGAAGCCTGGCCACACGGACTCTAACTAATCTGCCCCCCACGCAGCCCCCTGGGCTCACCCCACACCGGCCACACTACCCGCGTGTGAGGCCCGGGCCAGACCCACCACGCCGCTTGGACGTATCGGAGGGCGGGGGGGGGGGGGGAGAAGGGGTCGGTCGAGAAGGAGGTGAGACTACCCCGGAATTACAGCGCAGGGCCGGACACTGCCGATCGCCCCCCTATTTCCCTGCCAGGCCCCCGCTGGGACTGGTCCCAGAACACCGGATCCCTCAGCCACGTGAGCCGAGAGAACCCTTGCTGAGGGATTACGGGGGGAGACTCACCTCGGAGCAGCCGACGGCTACCAAACGACCAGACCGGATCGCGACACCCAACGCAGACGACCACGATGAGGGACGATCCTAACGGGCGTGTCCGGCGCAAAGAGGCACTTCCCCACCCCCACTCAGAATGCGGGGCTCGAGAGGAGCCCCTTCCAGACGGCGTGTCCGGCGCAAAGAGGACGCCAAGATGGCCGGGGAGGCATAAATACCTCCCCACCTCCTCTGCGTGCCAGAAGTGACGCGTCTGGTAGGGGGACTCCTCCTTGAGTCCCGCACATCATTGGGGGGTGGGGAAGTGCCCAAATCGCACTAAAGGGGCCGCCCGTTTAGGGTGGCCCCCTGCGGGGGCCGCGGGCAGCCGCATTACATACTTCCTGCACGCGCTGCAGTGCTGCGTCTCATGTGAGAGCATCTGGTCCAGGGAAAGGGTTATCTCTGTATTTAAAGGGCACTCAATAATGCCACGTCACTTATCTTTCATAGAGGCATGTGACGACATATCCTGTGAAGTCACCAAAGGTCAACTGATGCGATTTAATATCATTATGCTAAGTGGTGATATTGAAACTCACCCCGCCCCCCCCCTCCACCCCCCCCGTTCCAGGCCCACGGCTCCCTCAGCAATACAGGCAGGTTCCACCCAATTAAAAATAAAATGCGAATTGCAGCTAGCGGCCACCCGTAGTGCACAGGGTTCACCAGCCCCTCGGAAACTGAAGGACAGGTGAGATGCAGCCCTTACACAGAATTACAAGGCATTCATGCGCAGCAGATGGATTATGCCAGGCTAACCTCCTATGGAGGCCCCCTGCGTGGGCCGCAGGCAGCCTCATTACTGCCACAATGCATTTATGTGGCCTCGTGGAGCACGAACGCTGCTTCAAACCAAGGGGGCTCTTGACAATAGAGGAGGGATACAACATAAGAGCTGCTGCATCTCTTCTTAAGAACTACTGCGGATGTACTTTGAGGGAATTGAAGACCTACTTTTTAAGTCTGGCTACAGACACCTGAAACAACCTTATGTTATCAATATTTTACAAATGCGCATTAAGAAGTGGCCCAGACAGAGTGGGCTCAGGTTTTTTTTTTTTTTTAAGGTTTGCCGCGCTTCAATGGGCTGTCTGTAGAGTGGGTGAAATGCAAAACACACAAGATGGACGGAATGCTGCACATTGGCAAACATTCACCCCCAGTCACAGATCTGGGTTTAATCCATCGTTATTTTGCTTCACCACGCCACCCCAGTTCAGACATAGCCATATGCAAATCAGTCTTGACCCTGTGCCTCATGGGAACAGTCCAGACCGAACTGCCAAGCCATGTCTTCCCTGGACCGGAATCAAGCATCCTAGGACCGGTTTCAGGCTATCAGCCTTCATCAGCCAGGATAGCTTGACTCCAGTGGCGTAGTGAGCACGAGACCCACGTCTGGGCATACCCTTCCCACTTAGGGCGAAATGCAAAACACACAAGATGATGGACGGAATGCTGCACATACGTGGGTCCCGTGCTCTCCATGCCACTGGAATCAAGCTATCCTGGCTGATGAGGGCTGAAAGCCCGAAACCGGTCCTAGGATGCTTGTTTCCAGTCCAGGGAGGACCTGGCCTGGCAGTTCGGGCTGGACTGTTCCCATTGGGCGCAGGGTCAAGACTGATTTGCATATGGCTGGGTCCAAACTGGAATGGCATGGTGAGCAAAAAAACGATGGATTTAGGCCCAGATCTCTGTACTGGGGTGAATGTATAACACACAAGATGATGGACGGAATGTTGCACATTGGCAAACATTCACCCCCAGTCACATATCTGGGTTTAATCCATCGTTATTTTGCTTCACCACGCCACCCCAGTTCAGACATAGCCATATGCAAATCAGTCTTGACCCTGTGCCTCATGGGAACAGTCCAGACCGAACTGCCAAGCCATGTCTTCCCTGGACCGGAATCAAGCATCCTAGGACCGGTTTCGGGCTTTCAGCCCTCATCAGCCAGGATAGCTTGACTCCAGTGGCGTGGTGAGCACGGGACCCACGTCTGGGCATACCCTTCCCACTTAGGGCGAAATGCAAAACACACAAGATGATGGACGGAATGTTGCACATTGGCAAACAATCACGCTATCCTGGCTGAAGAGGGGTGAAACCCCGAAACCGGTCCTAGGATGCTTGTTTCCAGTCCAGGGAGGACCTGGCTTGGCAGTTCAGGCTGGACTGTTCCCATTGGGCGCAGGGTCAAGACTGATTTGCATATGGCTGGGTCCAAACTGGAATGGCATGGTGAGCAAAAAAACGATGGATTTAGGCCCAGATCTCTGTACTGGGGTGAATGTAGCAAAACCAAAGGGGATGTATGACATTGTTCTGCATTCTGTCCATCAATTGTTGTTTTTGCGTCTGTAGAGTGGGTGGCATTTCGCAAATGGTAACAATCTCCAAGTAGTGTTGCCATTTGTTTTGGTGATGGGTGTCTCAAAGCTAGTAGCTTTGATAGAATGACGCTACGTGCTACGAAAGACTGAGGGTTGCGGATATTTCAAGTGCTAAGACTGGCTACATGGTCAACTTCTAGAGGAATTGTGCGCGACAACTGAAAGCGGACTGACTGTTTTTTTAAATCTGGATCTCTGGTTGGCTGGATAGATGGACCAATAGCACAGGATACTTTAAGTGTCAATACTTGCTGCAAAACATTAACCTATCCATGAATGTACAGGGAGCAGCTTGTCCATGGTGACAGAATTACTAGTAACGTACATATACGTTTTCCCTGATGAAGTCCTCTCGATAGGACGAAACGTGTTGGCTGGATGTTTTGTATTTGAAGAATAAACTGCAGAAGACTCATCTTCATGTCTCTCATGCATTTATGGACTAATTGAAGAACCACTCATTTATTTTGATGGACCCTTCGTTTATTTGATCTTGTGATTTCCTTTTATCAATATTATTCTCACACTATACAAATGCCCTAGTGTAATTTTGGTAGCACTCCCTACCAGGTAATTTTTTGTGCACAATTTGGGGTTCATGAGCAGTAGGACTCTCTGGGAGGTGTAGCACTGAGATAAAATATACAAACACTTGTGCGGTCGTGGTTAGTCTACTATTGCTCATTTTTTATATTTTCATCGCAGATTTGTTTGCAGTTGCTAACATTTTTACTGCTGCTGGTTAGTTTTTTTCCTTTCTGAACGTTTTAGCCAGCACAGCAATAAAAACAGTAAAGCAAATGATTTTTAAAACAAATACCAACTGCAGTGTTTTCTGAAAGAAACTAAGTCATTGGTGTAGAGTGCCACCTGGCCTCTACTGCCCTGGTTGTTGACGCATACACCCCGGAGGCCGGGCATGGCGAAAGAGTATAAATAAATAGGCAGTGGACCGTTCGTGGCCACACCCAGACAGAGATTGGAGTGCAAGTGTTGTTATTTATCTCCTGTCGGAGCGTGGAGGCCTCATACGATTCACCCACTACATTGGAGACAAGGACTATGTTCGCTCACACTGGATCCCAGTCTGTACTGGCAGCGCCATTCGTATTGCCCACCCACCTCCCAGCTGCGAGTTTCTGCACTCACCCCAATCCCAGCAGCAGGTACCGCAGAGCTACTCCGTTGCAGCTTAAGCCCCTGCAGTGCCCAAGTGCCTCGCTGACCCGCCTACATCTGCATCTGCGCAGGGGTGGGTCCCATCCCAGTCGGGGACTTAACTGCCTACTCACCGGCCCTCCATCGACGCACCACTTGGCAGTGAGCGCCCAGCCTACGGGCTCACCTGCAGCCACCAGCCAGTCTCGTCCGGGCAGCCCTTCGGGCTACTGTCCAGGTGACCCTGTAGTGTAGTTCCTATTTCCCTAATAGGCTCTGCGCATTGGAATAATATAACCTATAGGTTTGACATAGGACTACGGTCGGTATGTCCCTATCGATTATATTAATCTTAATTACCTGTGCCAGCTAGCTCAGAGGCCACTAGAAACTCCTTGAGAACAAGAAGGGAGTAGTTTCTGGCAACCGAAAAACATGACAACTTTGTTTCCCTTTAGAAGCGGAACATGTCTCAGAATCGTGGAAACAATAGATAACAGTTTCACTCATTCAATCGTGCATGCTTAGTTTCTACAGAGTTGCACAGAAAGGAAAGACGGGCATTTCAATAAAAAGGGTTTTATTGAACAGTCTTGTTTCTCGTGTAAGAGATATGTGCTGTTATGATCACAAGACAGTATGCAAGATAAATAATGTACAGTGTAAGCAGTAGAAATAAATAATACTGCGCTAGCATTATCTTTTAGCATATATTCACGTACATAAATAACATGAGCTAAAAATGCGAGTACTCATACGATGAGTCCCTAAACTAGTTCTACCCCAATGTACCTAACCTGGTCTAGGTGTAGGGAAAGGTAGAAGTAGGTGGAGTATTCTCTCGTCTGGTATACTAAGAGTATGTTAAGTCTAGTATGCAGAGTATGACATGCCAAGAGTCCCTCTAGAATCTAGTCAGCTCCATACCTTGAGAATGAGAGAGGTGGGAATCTCTTGCCGGATCTGGAACTCGAACACCCTGTGAAGGGAGTCAGAACACTGGAAGCTGGATTCGTCTGCGTGCAGGAAATGACAGCATCTTCTCAGTGCGTCAGGCCGGGATACGGGCTCCTCTGAAGTCGAGGTCTCCTCTAACTTGCTTGGGCAAGGGAAGGTATATTTATACCTGGTAGGTGTCGTGGAATGTTAGCATTGACGTGAAGTCGGACAGAGGAAGACGTCAGGAATGAACCCTTAAGGTATAACGGTTCATACATAATAGATGAGTTCTTGGAGAAATCAATAGTCCTGTGCTAGGGGAATTCCCGAAGCTTAAGGGTCTGGTTTCTAAGAACTCGTTGTGACGTTAGGGTGGACGGATGTCGGTGACCATGCCTGTATTTGGAGTGCACGGTTAATGCCTAAATAAGGACAGGGATTTCTATGCCTATATAAGGGCAAAGCGAATTGTGCCTATATAAGGACATGATTCAGGAAAACCTATATACGGACCCCTAAAGCGGAATACAACAACTCTCCCTTGCCTGCACATGTCCGGCGTCACCTGGAGGTGTTTGCAGAACACCGCACCAGCCTGCCTGCTAAAGGTCCAGCTGCTGTCATTCGGCGCCCCCTGGTACCCATTGGCCTTCAGCAACCCTGTGGTGCTCTGTCCTAGTCCTCGTCCTGGACTTGGGGGAAAATCCATCATCAGTGGTCCTGCAGGTCAGTGCACCATCAGTGGTACAACCACTACATTCTGGGACTGTTATCCTTAGCATCCTTGCTACTGGGCACTCAGAGGGAGTCGTGGTTTCACATATTTTACTTTTTCACATCATGGCAGACGATCAGCAGGCAGGAGTAGCGGAGACACCGGCGCCACCAGGCCACAGTGTACACATCTCTACAGACGATCCAGCCGGTTTGCACCCTGGCCGACCTTGCCACAGCAGCACCCAGGTGGCATACATGGATGGGGTAGCTCAATAAATGCTACCATGCCCCTTGAGAACTGATGGCACCGTCAAGGTCGCTCCTCCTGCACCTTGGGGGTGAGGAAATCTACAAGTTGTTTGAGAACCTACCAGGCACAGGAGCAGATGATGATTACGATGCTGCGATAAGGGCAATCACCGCATATTTTGACCCACCGCTTAACCCAGACTTTGTGGTACACAAATTTTGTCACAGTGGTGCACAATTTTCACAATAGTATCAACTGTAGCAGATTTAAGCTGAAGAGTTTGAATAAAGTAAACATCACCATGTAGGATCAAAAATAATTGTGATTTTATTTCATCACATGATTAATAGCACAAGAATAAATCCAGTTAGTAAGACAACACATGTCCAAACTTAACATAAAATTGGTGCAAGTGTATAGGAATTGTGATGGTGATGAGGGAAGCGAAGGTAGTGTACATTACATACATCAAAAGTAACTACGTTTAACCTATCCGGCCAAAAAACTGGCCTTGGCCCATATGGCAAATCATAACATATTAATACAGGTACAGATGAGCATTCTCTGTCGCCTATGTTTGACAACTGTCGACGTCTCGACCCCAGTGAGCATAGAGGTGATTTGCGCCTTCTCAGGGGATTTGCCATATGGACCAAGGCCAGTTTTTTGGCTGGATAGGTTAAACGTAGTTACTTTTGATGTATGTAATGTACACTACCTTCCCTTCCCTCATCACCATCACAATTACTATACACTTGTCACCCCCTTTCTCTGCACCAATTTTATGTTAAGTTTGGACATGTGTTGTCTTACTAACTGGATTTATTCTTGTGCTATTAATCATGTGATGAAATAAAATCACAATCATTTTTGATCCTACATGGTGATGTTTACTTTATTCAAACTCTTCAGCTTAAATCTTCTACAGTTGATACTATTGTGTAAATTGTGCACCACTGTGCCAAAATTTGTGTACCACATTGTACCCGGGTCCAGTGGTCTTACGGATTACCCCATCGTTATATAACTAACCCAGACTTTGAGCACTTCAAGCTGAGACAAGCCAAACAACAAAAAAATGAGAACAAAAACGCCTTCCACGCCCATCTGCAACACCTCGCCAGCACATGTGTGGGTGATGGCCAGGCCAAGGAAGTGTTGCCCAACTCATTCAGGGCTGCAGGTCATCCACTTTGTGGCGCCTGATCTTACGCCAACCTGCAATCCCGCTCAATGCCATCCTAATATGGCTCACTCCTACAAACTCTTCAGTAGTCTGGCAGAGAAAATGGAACATGTCCCCACAGAGTACCATCGGCAACAGATGGCCCTGACCTCAGCTCGGCGAAAGCCAAAGTGGAGAGGGTTGATGCGGTTTATCGGTGTACGAGGTGACCCAGGGCAGCAGTGCCACCTACCTCTCCTCCAGACAGGTGGGGAAACTGTGGTATGGAACCACACCAGAGTGATGCGTGCCCCGCCAAAGGCACGACCAGCTCTAGGTGTGGAAAGAACAACCACTTTGCCTTCGTCTGCAAGAATGTGGAACAGAGACATTGGCCCCAAGTGAGGCAGAGTGCGTCAGCATCGCTGAAACACCTCACACTGGATGACAGTGCCTCAATGGCGAGTGGCCGTAGCCCCTGCCCGGGAAAGGGTGTCCCAGACAGAGAGGAAGACGAGGTCTTCAACATATTCACAGTACAACCAGGGGATGAGAACTGGAAGCTGGCACCCATGTGCACGGTCATAGTTGAGACAGTGGATGTACCGGCCCCAACGGACACTGGGACATCAGTGAATATCATGGACTATGAGCAGTTTGAGAGACTGAAACCACGCCCTCAACTGCAGGTTTCCAGAGCTAAAATGTTTGCGCATGAAGCAGGCAACCAGTGCAGCTCCCTGGGTCCATTAACTGCTTGTGGAAACAGGAGACCGAAGGCTACGCAACCGCTTCCATGTCACCATGGAAAGCTCAGGCACCCTGTTGGGGTGTCATGCTGCAGAGGACTTGGGACTCCTTTTCTATTCCCACCACGTTCATACGGACCAGGCAAGTGAAATTCTGAAGGACTTTCCTGGCCTCTCTCAGGGTCTCGGTGGCCTCAAAAATATGCAGGTGAAGCTCCACATTGACAGCACAGTTCGCCCAGTGGCGCTTAGACATCGATGGGTCCCCTTCCATCTGCGACCCCAAGTTGTGGAACAGCTAGATGTGATAGAGAAGGTGACGGGACCCACCCAGTGGGCATTACCATTGGTGGCTGCACCCAAGCCAAAACAACCTGGTGCAGTGAGCCTATGTGTACACATGCGCCACCTGAATGCAGCGATACTCCGCAAACGCCATCTAAAGCCCACCATGGATGATATCATACAGGACCCGAATGAGGAGCAGTGGTTTTCAAAGTCGGATCTCAAAGCCGGATACTGCCAGATAGAGCTGGATCCCCACGTGTCGCTATAGCACACCACTTCTACCCATCTCGACCTTAGAAGGTATAAGCGTGTCAGTTTTGACATTCCATCAGCGGGCGAAGTGTTCCAGAACGTTGTTAGGGAAGTACTATCAGGTTTTAATGGTGTCCTCAATGTTAGTGACAGCATCTTGATATACTCCTACACGGTGGAGGAGCATCATACCAGACTGCGAGCCACCCTTGCCTGCCTGGAGGAACATGGTCTGACGCTACACAAAGAAAAACTGTTCGGTCTTTGAACAACCCATCTAATTCTTTGGGTACATCTTATCCAAGGAGGAGCTGTAAGTTTACCTAAGGAAAGCAGACTCCATTCTAAAATGTACAGACACCCCAGAATGTGGGAGAGATAAGGAGTTTTCTACGGATGGCTGCAAATTGTGAGAGGTTCATTCCGAACCGGCAACGTTTGCAAAACCGGTCAGAGCCCTGACGAATGTGAACACTAAGTGGGAGTGGATGGAACGAGCCGAGAAGGCATTCAGGCATGTAAAAGGTATACTCGTGAGAGACGCAACAATGGCGTATTAAGAACTCTTAACGCAACACCAAGCTGGGTGTACACGACAGCCCCGTGGGGCTGGGGGCAATACTCCTGCAGGAAGGTAGCCACAAGACATGGGTCTCAGGCACATACGCCAGTAGAGTCCTTACGGGAACAGAGTCCAGACATGCCCAGATTGAAAGAGAGGAGTTGGCTATTCGATGGGGGTGCCAACAGTTCCATCTATACATGTGCGGATGACGATTTAGGGTCATTACAGACCACAAGCCATTGGTCCCCCTCTTTACTGGTACCGCCAGAAACCCGCCGCCTAGAACTGAAAGGTGGGCTTTCCAATTGCATATGTATGACTGTGGTGGTGTACCAGCCTGAGGCCCCCACCCCGGCCGATTTCTCATCCCGGCACCCACCGAATAAGGTTGCAGACACTGAATAGGAAGATGAGTGGGCGGAAGAGTTCTTCAACATGGTTGTGCAAGGTGCATGCCCGTTGGCGATGACAACTGAGGACATCAAGGAAGCGACCACATCAGATTTCTGCCTACAAAGGGCAATGGGTGCCCTTGAAGACCAGAATTTACGCCACTTCCTGGACGGTGCAAGAGGGTGGAACAGTGGAGAGAAGGCCTATGGCGTGTTCACCATGAGCATAACTGCACTACAGATGGCCTCCTGTTGAGGAGATCTCGCACTGCGATACCACAGGTGTTTTGTACGTCTGTGATTGACCTGGTGCACTAAGGACCCCAAGTCAAAACCAAGACCAAGGCCAGGCTGCAGAAAAAAGCCTGGTTCCCCAGGATGGACGAGCTGGTGGATGAGGCTGTTGACTGCTATGTCCCCTGCCAGATCACTGAGGCAGGACTGCACCAGCATCAGTTGCCACAGAGCTACCCCCTCAGCTCATGGACCCACCTCAGCATTGACTTTGGAAGTTTCCCAGAAGGAAGATACACTGTGGTCATAATGGGTGACGACTCAAAATACCCGGTGGTTGAGGTGATGCAGTCCACAGAGTTTAAGGCATTGCAAGCTGTGCTGGAGAAAACGTTTGCACTATTTGGACTGCCTGAGGAAATCAGAACCAACAATGGGCCTCCGTTCCAGGGCATGGAGTTTAACAACTACCTCCAAAGCCTGGTTGTGAAGCACCAGATGATCACAGCAGCACGGCCTCAAGCTAATGGCGAAGTTGAACGATGCATGAGAGCCCTCAATAAGTCAGTGAGAATAGGGGTTAAACAAGGAGGAGGGGATCTGGAAGCAGGCCTACACAGATTCCTCTTGGCATATCAGCAAACTCCCCATAGCACGACGGGGTGTGCCACCTTGGACCTCCTGTTAAGGCGACCAGCCAGAGACAACATCCCTCCCAGCCGCCACTGGCGGTCAGCACGACTGGATGAGGAGGCTGTGCGGGAGAAGAATGGGAACACTAATGCCAAAGCCAGCCAGCAGCGAGGAGCCCGGACGCTTGCCCTCCAGGTGGCGGGGGATTTGGTGTTCATTAAGGATCGTCATCCAGGGCATAAGTTTCGAACCCCCTTTGAGAGAGATCCCTGGCAAGCCACCTAGACTCAAGGGACCACGTTCATTGTGTTGCGCCGAGGGGAAACGGTGACAAGGAATGTGTCATGGTTCAAGAAAGCAAGGGGGCCCACATGCTCTGAAGTGCCCAACTCACAACTGGTTACTCCTGAAGAGAATTGAAGCCAAGGTAACGTGGCCTCAGCAACTCCTGGATCCCCACCCTCACAACGGGAGGAGTGGACTGGGGGATCGGAACAGTTGCTCTCTGAAACCTACAAGCTGGGAACTGCCAAGGGGGCATGAGGCTCAGAGCACAGAGAGCACCATGAGAGTGCAAGACAGTTTTGTGCCACTGTACGAGCAATGGCCCAGCCCAGAGCCCAGCCGTGCCCCCAAGGACTAGGAGTGGGATACCGAAGCAACCCGGAGAGGAACTCTAGGTGAAGATTCCGTCTGAGAACCAAAAGAGGGGAGCGATGTAGAGTGCCACCCGGCAACTACACCCCTGGATGTTGATGCATACACTCTGGAGTCTGGGCATGGCTAAAGGGTATAAACAGGCGGTGGACCGCTTTTGTCTAGACCCAGACAGAGATTAGTGTGTGAGTGTCGTTATTCATCTCCTGCCGGAGCATACAGGCCTCATTTTTGGCCACTACAATTGGTAAAGCCAATAGATTAGCTCCCCAGTGTCATGAGTGTGCCCTGCTACCTTTGCCAATGCCTGTTTTCCATATATCCAGGAAGGCAAAGCTATTTTGGCATCAAAGATAAGACGCAATTGTTCAGATGGTGGTCGAGCTACTAGTAAAGAATATAACTTGCAAGTCATGTGGGCGATGTATGGTCTCTTCAGCTCTGACAAATTCTTAATGAACCATCATGAACTTGGTTTCCAGCCTTAATGTCAAGGAGGCCTTTTATGTAAAAACGTAAAGCTCTGCTATAACCACCCGAGAGCGGAGGAGATAAGGTGGTCACAAAGCATTGTGTGTATGGACTGAAGTACCATACCTATATAACTACCACAGCGTGGATTTCAAGAAACTGGCCATGCACTGCATGCTCCAGTGAAGGACAGATAAACTGGACCCAGTACCACCCGCCCTCATGGTTGCTTCTATGGCTGCAGAATCTTTAGCAATAGGAGGCAGATCACACTATCCTAATATTGACGCCTCCCAAGAATGAGCCTTTTCTCTTGCGAATATAGCTCTGGCTTCTGATTTCTTTCCTGTGTCTTCATGTCAACTACAAGTGGTGATGGATGTGGGTTTTGGGAGGAGGCGGCAAGGAGCTGCACTGCAGTAACAATCCTTCGACCCTTGTGGTTTGCTCAGTCACCTTCCCATGGATGGAGTAGCCTTAAATCGTCTCTGCCAGCAGGTCCAAGATATTCAATAACATATGACGGCTACCACCTTACCACACGTGGTAAAATAATTAATGTCACTTGATGTCCAACTGGAGGGAAGCTTGGAAAGCAAAATTATTGCAACAGGGACATCCTTAAACATGAATGCCGTTTCCCAGTCACATCAAGACTAAGCAAGCAAAAGTGATAACCAACTTCACAAGAGTGAGGCACAATCCTCTCACCAGGTACCACAAATAAAGCATTGTGCATTAAAGTGCATAGTATGGTCAATTGGATCACGTTCCAGTCTCCTTTATCAACCACGAACTGACTACAGGGAGATTTAAGTCTTTCCTATTGCCGGATATTCCAAGACCCTCCAGTGTGAGGTTTGTTGTGAAGAACAGCGGACAAGGGAAAGAGGTCCTCGTCTGGCCGGCGAGCTGCTCATTATTATTCCTGTACCCAACCTCCTGAATTATAGCTCAATCTGGAGAGGACGACAGTAGATCTAGCTTCACAGTAATTTAGGTTCCTTCAACCTAGATGTTGATCTTCAGGATCTTGCTTTATGTGCACTTGAAAATATTACCTAATTAAGTTGTAGTTTTCGACCTGCACCCATGACAAATGTGTGTTCTGTCAACACTTGTCAGTCCCTCCAAGCGATCACTCAATGTCACAGTTTCTGATAACATAAGGTATGGCCTCACACATCTGTGTTTGTTCTGAGACAAACTTCACTTGGGATAGCCACTGAACAAGGAATAACATTTTGCAGTGAACATTTGCTAACAACAATAGTGGAGAGCTCACACAATGCTCAGCTTCCTTCCCTCCAGCCAGTCTCATACCATTTTTAGGTCGCTGCCTATCAGACGGTTTGCAAATACATTTTGGGGACATTCTCGAAGCTTCCCTGGGAATGCATTCTGCTCGTTACTCACCATTGGCTTTGTGGTTTGTAACTCACATTTGCTAGCTTTCTATTTGCTAGCTTTATTTGATTTAGATGGTCTGTCATGTCATTCTCCCTCCCGTGGAGCATACCTGGTTTTCCACCTCTCTAACTGGCTCCTTGTATTCTTCCACCAGTGTTCACATTCTGTAAACAGACCTTTACATTTTGTTCTTGTCACATTTCTGTGCATTCAAAGACTGAGGTCAAATGTCAGGCTCCATCTTTGAGGAAGCCTGGTATTTACTTTTGTTTCGCTGACTTCAAAGTGCGAGGATCTATGTGGTAATCCTGCTGAGTACCCATGTGAGATGAGATGCTGTTATTTTTTCTAGCACACAACAACATTTAAATTTATGTAAATGAAGTGTGAAAATATTTCAGAGTATATCAGAATTAGGAAAGAACAAATGTAGCATTTTTTTGTAATTCTGAAGTGTGGTGGAAAAGTATTTTAATACAATCAAAATAATCAACTCACTTAGTGATGCCATTTTCACACATTACTGTTTCTGCACTGTACAGTTTATCACGAACACTGTATGTGTGTGCAAATGGGTCATTTCAATTGAAAATGTGTTGTCTGAAGTGGCAGTGCGCTAGCACACCATGCATACTCCACTCTATGCCAGTCCACTCTACAACACTCAACTCCATGACTCATTAAGCACCTGATTTATATTTAGGCGGGCAGCCCACCATTACACCATGGGGACGGAGTACATTACTCTGTCCCCATGGTGGAGAGGCCGCCCGCCTAATTTATAAATGACCGCCAAGCAGGTGGTCATTTATAAAGGCATTGGCAAGAACCACCGTCATAGCAGTTCCTGTCAACGTTTTTTTCTTATTTGCTGCAGGGCTGTGTCGGAGAATGCAGCCCTCCAGAAAATAGTATTCTTTTTTTTCTTTTTGAAAAGAAAAGAATAAATGCTCCCATCGCCATTGGGAGGCTTCCCCTATGGCGAGGGGTGCATTAAAATGGTTTTACTGTTCCTTAACGCCAGATTTTACCTGGGGGCAAGGCACAGTAAACAAGCATTGGCAAAGCCAATAGATCTTGCCTATGCAAGAGCTACTAGCTTTGACGATGTGTTTTAGCCATGTTGTACACCACTGTGGCTACTGTTCAGCATGGCTAAAAGTGGGGTGGGTTATATTGAAGTGGGGTAGATTGGGGTAGAGTAGATTGGGGTAGAGTGGAGTGAGATATATTGGCGTAGATTGGAGTGGGGGCAGAATGGGGTAGATTGGGGTGGGGTGGATTGGGGTAGATTGGAGTGGGGTATATTGAAGTGTGGATGTTGGGTAGATTAGCGTGGTAGATTAGAGTGGAATAGACTGAATTGGGGAAGATTGAAGTGGAGCAGATTGAGGTAGATTAGAGTGGGGTAGATTGAAGTGAGGTAGATATGGGTAGATTGGACTGGGATATATAAGGGTAGATTAGAGTGGGGTAGACTGGAATGGAATCTGATAGATTGGGCAGATTATAGTAGGGTAGAATGGAGTGGGGGTAGTTTGGAGTGGGGAAGATTGGGGAAGAGTGGAGGAGGGTAGATTGGAGTGGTGTGAGTTAGATTGGGATGGGATGGGGTAGAATGGAGTAGATTGGAGTGAAGTTGATTGGAGGCGGGTAGATTGAATTGAGGTAGAGCAGATTAGATTGGGATGAGTGATGTAGATTGGGGTGGAGTGGGGGTAGACAGGGGTGGCGTGGCGGAAGACTGGGGTAGATTGGGGAAGAGAGGTATATTGGGGAAGAGTGGGGTAGACTGGGAAGTGTGGGGTAGACTGGATTGGGGTAGAGTAGAGAGGAGTAGACTGGAGTTGAGTGGGGTAGATTAGGGTGGAGTGAGGTAGGGTAGAGTGGAGTGGGATAGACTGAAGTGAGAGTTGGGTAGACTGGAGAGGGTTAGATTGAAATCGGGAGAATTGGGGTACAGTAGGGTAGATTGGAGTGGGGTGGATTGGGAAAGATGGAAGTTGGGTAGATTGGGGCACAGGGGAGTGGGATATATTGCAGTAGAGTGGGGTGGGGTAGATTGGGGTGGGGTAGATTGGGTAGATTATAGCAGGGTATAATGGAATGGAGTGGGGTAGACTGGGGAAGACTGGAGTGGAGTAGGGAGATTGGGGTACATTTGAGAGGTGTGGGTTAGATTGTGATGAGGTGGGGTAGATTGGAGTGGGGTAGACTGAATTGGGGTAGAGTAGGGTAGACTGAATTGGGGTAGACTGGGGACAAGTGAGGTAGACTGGGGACGAGTGGGGTAGACTGGGGACGAGTGGGGTAGACTGGAGTAGGGTAAATTGGAGTGGGGTAGAATAGAGTGGGGTGGACAGGAGAGGAGAGGAGTAGATTGGAGTGGAGTGGGGTAGATTGGGTGGATTATGGTAGGGTAGATTGGAGTGGGGCAGATTGGAGTGACAGAGCAGTGGGGTGGAGTAGGTTTGAGTGGAGTTGGATAGAGTGGTGTTGGGTATGGTGGGGTAGATTGGAGTGGGGTAGACTGGGTTAGGGTGAGGTAGAGTGGATTGGAGTGAAGTAGATTGGGGTAGATTGGAATGGAATGGAATGGAAAAGGCACTTATATAGCGCATGGCTACCCGGGGGCCTCCCAGCGCTTGGCTAGAACCAGAATCCATTAGCAGAACATTCAGGGAAATAGCAAGGTTTTTAGTTGCCTTCGGAAAGAGAAGTGGCTGGGTTCCCTGCGTAAATGAAGTGGTAGGGTGTTCCAAAGTTTGGCCGCGTTAAGTGAGAAGAGGCGACCGCCACTTCTCGCCCTCTTGATCCTTGGGACCTCCACCAAGTGAAGCTCATCCGAGCGAAGTTCCCTGGGGGACTTGTAGCGACGAAACATTTTCAAGATTAAGGAAGACCCATTCCCTTGCAGAGACTTGTGGACAATACAAAGGGCCTTGAAGCTGATTCTTTCCTTCACTGGGAGCCAGTGAAGGGTCCGCAAGGCCGGTTTCGCAGAGAGGCGATTTGATATTCCAAATAATAATCTGGCCGCACAATTTTGGATCGTTTGCAGTTTCATAATTACTGCCAGAGGGGCCCCTAAGTAGAGTGCATTTCCATAGTCTATTCTGGACAATATCAAGGATTGGACTAATATTTGTTTGGCTTGGAAAGGAAGAAGAGGAAGCACTTTGCGGGCCATTCTAAGCAGTCCATAGCAAGTTGCCACTGTCTTCCTAGCTTGCACCTTGAAAGTCAAATTGTGGTCTAGCCAGATACCTAGGCTCTTTATCTCGCTCCTGGGCGTTGGGACTGGTCCCATACATGCTGGCCACATGGTACTCAATGAAACATTGGAAGGATTACCCAGGATCATAATCTCTGTTTTGTTTCCATTGAGTTTAAGGTGGGACGCTCCCATCCACTTGGAGACTTCCTCCAGACATGAATGGAGGTCTTGGGATAGCTGCTTGGCTTGATTAAGCGCGACGACCAATTGAGTGTCATCGGCATAAGTCACCATTTGGATTCCAAAGGGGGCTACAATATCCGCCAGAGGGGCCATATACACATTAAAAAGAGTCGGACTCAGGGAGGATCCCTGAGGTACTCCACAACGCAGAGGCATTGCTCTCGAGGTCATCTCATCTTCAAATATCTGGAAGGATCTATCTTCCAGGAAAGAACGCAGCCACTTCAATGCAGTATCGATGACTCCCGACTTCCCAAGACGGTGAATCAGAATACGGTGATTCACCGTATCAAATGCTGCGCTCAGATCGAGAAGTATGATGACAGACGCCCCTCCTGCGTCCAGAATCTTTCTACTTTCTTCAACTACTGCTAACAAGGCTGTTTCCGTGCCCTGTCGAGGTCGAAATCCCATTTGGGAAGGGTGGAGCAGATTGTTGGATTCAATAAAATTGGAGAGGGTAGAGTTGACATACTTTTCAGCGAGCTTGGCCATCGCAGGAAGCAAGGAGATAGGGCGGTAATTGCCCAAATCTCCTGGATCCAGGTTGGGTTTCTTCAAGAGTGTCTTTACCATAGCTCTTTTCCAGTTACAGGGAACTATTCCTGTACTTAATGAAGCATTAATTACATCTGTAATAACAGGGGCAATTATCGGAGCAACCCTTACCAAAACATTCATAGGTGCAGGATCCCTGGGAGATCCACTTTTCACCGAGGAAAGCAGCGTCAAGAGAGCTTCCTGGGTGATTAGTGGAAAAGTTTCCAGCAATGGTCTAGTTGACAAGACACCTTGATCCAGCTCCTCGCCTAGTAGGTCGTATTTATCATCAATCTGAGGCAGGCATTTAAGAATGTTCTCTATTTTAATAGTAAAGAAATCCGCTTGTTTGTTACAGCGTTGTCCGGAAGCATCAGGGGCCACGGACGGGGCAGGGGTTTTAAGGAGCTTCTTTATAATGATAAAGGTTTCTCTAGGAGAATTTCCGGGGACAGAATTTTTTCCTCAAAGTAGGAGGTCTGAGCCTGTTTAATACCTGCTTTGTAAATTTCGATAGCTCTCCGATATTCCAATTTTTTACTTGGTGAATAATCTTTCCTCCAACTACGTTCCAGAACCTTGCATCGCTGTTTAAGAATGCGCAATTTGGGAGAGTACCAGGGGATTTATGCAAACCCTCTGTCTTTTTCATCAAGATTTTTGGGAGGACTGCATTCAGCGAATTATCTATCCAGTTGCAAAAATCGTCATTGGCTACACCTGGGCTGGAATTTGGCTTGGGTCTAGTTTTTTCCAGTTCATGAGCCCAACTGTCCGTGGAAAGCTTTGACCACGGCCGTTTCATAGTTAATGAAGGTTGTGCACAGGGAGCAATGACCCGAGGGCTCCAGGAAAGGGATTAAGAAAATGATCAGACCATGGGACAGGGATAGGGGCATCCCCTTTTAGGTTCTCCAGGTTCGAAAACACGGAGTCCAGGCAGTGCCCTTTAACATGGGTGGCTTGCGTGACCATTTGCGATAACTGCAAAGCCGTAAGATCCCGTGCAAGTTCTAGCGCCGTCACTGCCTCCAAATCATCAAAATGTAAATTAAAGTCTCCAAGGAGAGTAAAATTAGCTGCCGTACTGGCAGAGTTAATAACTGTTTCAAGCAGGGATTTATAAAAGAGGCCCATCGCACCAGGGGGCCGGTAAATCAGAATGCCTGTAAATGAAAGAAGTGGGGTAAATTCCAATGAAAAGTGAACATTTTCACAATCTAGAAGTGGGCTTCCTAACATGCGGCATGTAAGATGGTCTTTATAGACAATAGCTATCCCACCGCCCTTGCCTTTTGACCTGTCCACTCTCTGTATCTGATACCCCTGCGGGAGCGCTTGGATAATGTCAGGTTCCAAGCTGGGATTCAGCCATGTTTCTGATAGGAACAGGACCTCTGGATCATAATCTTTTAAGAGTATGGAGATCTCTGTGGAATGCTTGGGCAGGGAGCGACAGTTTAATAAAAGAAGTTTAAAAGTCCTAGTGGATACGGGGGGCTTAGTGGTCCTAATTATCTGAGAGGAGAGGATAAACGGGCAGTGAGGACACTTTTCCATGGATTTTTCACACGCGATCTGATGATAGCATGTAGTTCCTAAGCCATTGTTAAGTTGGTGGAGCTGAGAGCTCGAATAACGACAATTCCGAGGGGAGGGAGATCCAGGGGTCGTAGACCCTAGGCCCGGTCGTGCGCGGACGGGCGCAGACGGGCTTGCCTTAGGCGCGCCTTCGGCGCGCCAGCGGCGCGCCCGCTGCGCGGCCGCGTCATTGGGCACCTTTATACAGCGCTTCCGGTGTCAGGAGCAGCAACTAGACCGCTGCCCTGAACGGAAGTGCTCCCGGCCCATCCTACCCCTCGAGCCTTAACACAGCTCTTCCCAGTGCAAACACAGTAAGTACCACAAATTCTAATAGCAGCAACAAGATTTAAAAAAGAATTTTAAAAGAGATAGTCAGTAGAATTATTATCCGATTTACTTTTTAAAAAAACAAACACGGGTCAACACGGCAGAGTCACTCTCCTCACCCGAGTGTTCTGCCCGAGTCCCGAGTGGAGTAGGGTAGTTTGGGGTGGAGTGGTGTAGGGTAGATTGGAGAGGGTGGGGTGGAGTGGGGCAGATTAGGGTGGAGTGGGTTAGATTGGACTGGGGTAGATTTGAGTGGCATGTGGAAGTATGGAGTGGGGTAGATTGGGCAGAGCAGAATAGAGTGTGGTAGATTTGGATAGAGTGGGGTGGGGTAGATTGGGTGGACTGGAGTAGGTAGGTTGGAGTGGGGTGAATTGTTCTGGAGTGGGGTGGAGGCTAGTTGGATAGACTGGAGTTGAGATTGGAGTGGAGTGAGATAGATTGGGCAAGTGTGGAGTGGGGTAGGTTGGAGTGAAGTGGAGTAGATTAGGGTAGGGTAGATCAGGTGGATCACAGTAGGGTAGACTGGAATGGAGTGGGGTAAATTGGAGTGGGGTAGACTGAAGAGGGATGATTGGAGTGGGGCCGTTTGGAGCAGTGCTTAATTTGAGCCAGTGGTTTCCGGTGCTCAGCACCCACAGTTAATCATCAACACCAGCGCTTTTCATGAGCACCAGTTAAGGACACATTCATTTATGGTAGGCATGGGGAGATTAAGTGATTTGCCCAGAATTACAGGATGCTGATCCGACACCGTGACTCGAACCAGATTCCCCAGCTCCGAAGTCGGCAGCTCTGGCCATTGCATCCTCTCCACACTTTCATGGTAAGTAGTTGGTTCTGTTTTAGGCAGTGCCAACAGGAGAAATTGGCTGGTGCAAGCTGCCTTCTGAGGAGAGCCCCCACACTTATTTTTTTTACAAATTAACCACTGGTAGATTGGTGTGGAGGGAGGTAGATTGGAGTGGCATGAGGTGGATCAGATTGGGTGGAGCAGGGTGGGGTAGACTGGGGTGGGGTAGACTGAAGTGGGGTAGACTGAAGTGGGGTGGATGGGAGTGGGATGAAGTGGGGTAGAGTGGAGTCGATTGAGTGGACTAGATGGGGTGGAATAGGGTGGGGTAGAGTGAGTGGAGTGGGGTAGATGAGTGGAGTGGGGTAGATGAGTGGAGTGGGGTAGATGAGTGGAGTGGGGTAGATGAGTGGAGTGGGGTAGATGAGTGGAGTGGGGTAGATGAGTGGAGTGGAGTGGGGTAGAGTGGAGTGGGGTAGAGTGGAGTGGGGTAGAGTGGAGTGGGGTAGAGTGGGGTAGATGAGTGGAGTGGAGTGGGGTAGAGTGGAGTGGGGTAGAGTGGAGTGGGGTAGAGTGGAGTGGGGTAGAGTGGAGTGGGGTAGAGTGGAGTGGGGTAGAGTGGGGTAGAGTGGGGTAGAGTGGGGTAGAGTGGGGTAGAGTGGGGTAGAGTGGGGTAGAGTGGGGTAGAGTGGGGTAGAGTGGGGTAGAGTGGGGTAGAGTGGGGTAGAGTGGGGTAGAGTGGAGTGGGGTAGAGTGGAGTGGGGTAGAGTGGAGTGGGGTAGAGTGGAGTGGGGTAGAGTGGAGTGGGGTAGAGTGGGGTAGAGTGGAGTGGGGTGGAGTGGGGTGGAGTGGGGTAGAGTGGAGTGGGGTAGAGTGGAGTGGGGTAGAGTGGAGTGGGGTAGAGTGGAGTGGGGTAGAGTGGGGTAGAGTGGAGTGGGGTAGAGTGGAGTGGGGTGGAGTGGGGTAGAGTGGAGTGGGGTAGAGTGGAGTGGGGTAGAGTGGAGTGGGGTAGAGTGGAGTGGGGTAGAGTGGAGTGGGGTAGAGTGGAGTGGGGTAGATTGGAGTGGGGTAGATTGGAGTGGGGTAGATTGGAGTGGGGTAGATTGGAGTGGGGTAGATTGGAGTGGGGTAGATTGGAGTGGGGTAGATTGGAGTGGAGTGGGGTGGAGTGGGGTAGAGTGGAGTGGGGTGGAGTGGGGTAGAGTGGAGTGGAGTGGGGTGGAGTGGGGTAGATTGGAGTGGAGTGGGGTGGAGTGGGGTAGATTGGAGTGGAGTGGGGTGGAGTGGGGTAGATTGGAGTGGAGTGGGGTGGAGTGGGGTGGAGTGGGGTGGAGTGGGGTGGAGTGGGGTGGAGTGGGGTGGAGTGGGGTGGAGTGGGGTGGAGTGGGGTGGAGTGGGGTGGAGTGGGGTAGATTGGAGTGGAGTGGGGTGGAGTGGGGTAGATTGGAGTGGGGTAGATTGGAGTGGAGTGGGGTGGAGTGGGGTAGATTGGAGTGGGGTAGATCGTCGGAGTGGGGTAGATCGTCGGAGTGGGGTAGATCGTCGGAGTGGGGTAGATCGTCGGAGTGGGGTAGATCGTCGGAGTGGGGTAGATCGTCGGAGTGGGGTAGATCGGAGTGGGGTAGATCGGAGTGGGGTAGATCGGAGTGGGGTAGATCGGAGTGGAGTACACTGGAGTGGAGTAGATTGGGGTTGACTGGAGTGGGGGAGTGTGACGAGATAAGAACAAGATTTAAAGGCCTGTTTACAGAAAGAGAGATTGTGGAAGAATACAGTAAACAAGGTTTGGGCAACGGGAGGGGCATACTCAAGCTTGACAGCCTAAACCAAATAAAGCCAGCAAATAAAAGGCCAGAAAATGCGAGTTACAAACCACAAAGCCAATGGTAAGCAACAGGAGGTATGCATTCCTAGGCCAGCTTTCTGAATGTCCCCAAGATGTCTTCAGCAAACCAGGGTTCGATCTAAAAAAGACTACATGTCCGCCCATCTAAATTGGGTGGGCGGATATGTAGCCATTTCTCCGACGGCCCTTACACCACAGGGCCGTCGAAGACGTTTGGCCATGGTGAAGATATTGTAGTCTCTGCCGTGGTCAAACTTAAGATCCACCCACAATTAAATTTGGCAGGCGGCCCACTATATTGACAGGGAGCGGACTCTGTTGCCGTTGCAACGGAGTACCCTCCCTACGAACATATAAATTCGGCCCCAAGACACTCTAGTCTGCTTTATGCCATGCCACTCCACGCCACTCAATCCACTCTACGCTACGCCACTATATTCTATGCCCCTCCACTCTACATTTCTCCACTCTATTACACGCTACTGCACTCAACGACACTCCACAACACTCGACTCCCCTCCACACTCTCCACTACATAGCATTCCTCTCCACGATACTGCACTCTCTGCCACTCCTCTCTACAATACTCCACTCTACAACATTCTATGCCATGCTATGACACTACACTCTACGGAGCTCCACTCTACTACATTCTACACCCCTCTACTCCACGACACTGATATTCTATGACACTCTACCCCACAACACTATACCCACAT
Source organism: Calotriton arnoldi (assembly GCA_963921515.1). Lineage (NCBI taxonomy): Eukaryota > Metazoa > Chordata > Amphibia > Caudata > Salamandridae > Calotriton > Calotriton arnoldi. Next base: position 8,407,886 of record CAWUFW010000008.1, read on the forward strand.
TATGACATTCCTCTCTACAATACTCCACTCTACAACACTCTACGCCACTTCACTCTAGGCCATCCTACTACAATCTACATCACTCCACGACACTGAACAACACTGCACTCTACAACTTTTGATGCCCCTCCACTCTACGGAACTCCTCTCCACAACCCTCTACCACACCAGGACACTCCACTGTACTCCACAACACTTTCTCCACTTTGTGCTACACCACTTTACAACACTCTGCTCCACTCTATGCCGCTCCACGCTACACCACCACACTCTACACCGCTCTACTCTACACCACTCCACGACACTCCACTCCACTCCACACTCCCCTCCTCACTGCTCTGCTCTATGCCACAAACAAACCAATAGTTCTTGCATAGGCGAGACCCATTGGCTTTGCCAATTCTTGTTCATCAGTGTCCCCATCCCCTCATCTTTGAAACTTCTTGGTATCTATCAGAGTCCCTGAAGAAGTGGAACAGAGCTCATGAGACAAAGTGTCTGCAGTGCACCACCAGAATCCAGCCCTCCTCTACCCGCTCTTATCCTCTCCTTACCCTTCTTGTGTCAAAAGGATTAGTACAAACATGGAGGAACTATAGAGCGAGAATACCAGAAACTGGGCTATGACTTTGGAAGAGGTAACCATTGCTAATTTAATAAACACATTCTGGTTAAGTCGCAACACAACTCTAAGAAAATCTGTGCTCAGCACAAGGTAGCAATGCCACTTCCCCATAGAAATGCATGCTAAGTTCAAGTAGTACCAGTAAACATTAATGTTAACACTACACAAAGTTTTCAAACTAAATTAGAAATATCAAGACCATCAAAAAGTCTTATTTTCATGTTACCTATAAAATAAACAAATTTATAATAACACTCAAGCCTCAATAGGTTTTTGATTGATTTCAGTCATATACTGTGACATATTTAATATACTCCTGGTATTTTAAGTGTCAATGAACACTGCAAGAAAGCAAACAACTGAATCCAGAACCTACAGAAATCACAAATGCATTTATTAACAAGTCTCATTTTGATCACACCCCTAATATTTAATTAAATCCACATAACAGGAATTTCCATTTGGAAAGCACCAACTTTTGAGACTTAGATCCTCTTCCACCTACAGTGCCAAACATGGCCTACTGCGCAGAACTCAAAGTTTGTTTGGTGCCATTTTTTAATTAATTGTGTGAATCTTTTCATACCCTTTCATAAAGAGAGGATCAGAGACAGACTAGAACCTCCCTTACCAAGGAGTCACGAAAGCAAGTCTTAAACTAGCAAACTGCATTGAAGAACAAGCAATAACTTGCAGTAGGAACTTTTAGCCCGTGTGACAATATAGAAACATTCACCACACAAAACAATAAAAACAACACCTGAAGGGCTGTAGGACCGGATAGAAGTAAAAATACAAAGAGTGCGGAATCTAACGAGTCTCCAAAAAAGGAGGCGGAGAAGAAAGAAGGCAGATCACCACTTGTAATGGGTGATCCATGAAGGAACAGCCTTAAGGTATTTTAGACTAATTCCAGTAGACAACAGATTAAAACAAAACACCTGGGAAGAAATTACAGAAAATGTTCCGTAATATTAGTTAAGTATTTAAAAAAAAATCTTCATTTAACATTGCTTTAACCTCTTCACTGCAATACTTCAACCATACAAATAAGTGTAAAATACCACAGCAAGATACCACAACCTCTAAGAAGCAATGAGTACATCTGTGAACTGACCCCCTCAGTGTCCTGTTCCCAGTGTCCTGCTCACCTCTAGACTTTGCTCTCAAATACTCAGCAAACGTATTTAAAGAAAATGCCTTTACCTTGCTTTCTACCAGCGAGATGAGAATCTGCTCCATGATTTCAGACGTTTCGGGGATGGAGCTCTGAATGTGCCCAACAACCACTCCGATGGCCACGCGAGACAACTCGTAGCTCAGGTTTGTGTTCTTGCGCACCAGCTCCATCAGTTCTGCGCCCAGCGTTTTGGGGACCAGCACTGCCGTGGATCTGGCTTTCAATGGCGACATGTTGGCCACCATCTTGTTTTTTCTATCGTGATTCACACAGTCAAAGGCTTCTAACCCGGTGGAAGGAACTGGGGCCACCTTCTTGGTTTGAGTGTTATTGGGAGTCAGGTTTTGAATTTCAGATGCAATAGGGGGCACAGGCGCAATCCTCTTTGTCTGCGAGGAGTTTACCACTGCACTCTGTTCCACTGTCCCAGGGGAAGGCAGGCTTGGATCGGGTGGGCGAGATATCGTAGTGTGAATACTCCTACTTGGCACCGGAGGAGGCGTGTTGCTGGGGGTGGACAGTGCAGTTGTGACACAGGAGTTGGATGAACCGGTGTGCAAGGTATCCAGGGAAGCCGTACTCACGGAGGAGGCGCGGGAAACTGGTCTGGTGGTGGTGACTTCAGTCCGCTCTGAAACAAAGTCAATAACAAATATGTTTTAAAGGCGTATATGGCCTCAAAGCATGAAAACATGGTGCACACTGCAACCAATTTGCAAGAAAGTGTGTATATTGTAGGATCAGCAGAGCTGAAATGTACAGTATGAAAACAGTCCAAGTGCACAGCCTGGAAGAGGGTCTTGGTTTTTACCACAACCGGCCGCTGTCATGCAAAGGTCCATAAAGAGACCCTACACTGGGCATAAAAGGCCAGATTGATAAAGCCCTGTAAAGGCATACATGGAGAAAGGCATCGAGTAAGGGTTGATAGACTGCCGATTACTTGAGTATCACACAAAGATTCAATCTATGAGCCGGCTTAAATTGTAACATAGGTTACGCATCTGTATATTATAGACACAATATTCATATGGGTGCAAATGGCCCTTGAAATATTGCACCCACCTACAATCGCATAACTGATTCACAGATATTGAGGAATGTAACTTCTGCACTATTCAGAGTACCTAATTTACAACTCAATGCACCAACTGTGCAGGAAGTGGGTAAAAGTGCATTAATTACTCCAATGAATTATGCTTGCTTGTGTGCAGCGATCAGATTGACCCAATGGAAAATGAAAATGTATGTTTATTTAACCACAGATTTGCAAATGTACGCTATGTGTGGGGTTAGGGAATATGGCGCTGGTAGGTAATGTATGTGGCTGGGAGTAGAACTCCACACACTCCCAGCTCTTTGCCCTCCACGACTGGCTGGTGTTGCCTACAACTTGAGGCAGGAGTGAAAAAAGCCCACCTAAAAGAGTGTCACTGGAAATCTTCATTGTGGGTCCGCCTGTGCTCTCAAGCCCTGCACCTCTAGCAGCGGATCAGCAAACTTAACATACAAACTTCCTGGCTGAAAGCAGCATCTTTCCTGGATGATCCATCGCAAGAGTAAGGACTACAGAGAGCACGGAGAGGGACCCGGGCAGCAGCCATATTCACTTTAGTGATGGGCAAGTTCCTTAAAAAGGCCAGTGGTTCTGCCCTCGCTCTAGCCGAATGAGCATTAAAGTCACAAGGCCACTGGCCTTTCCCAAGTGACATAACATCAGGCAATATAAAGAGCATCTGTCTGGCAACGACGACTAGAGCAGCCTCATCACTGGAGTTAAGTCCATCACAGGTGACGGGATCGGTTCTAAATAAAATCTGAATGCATTCAGATTGTGCACGACTTTATCAGCTGGAGAGGCATGAAGAGTTGGTTAAAGAAAGATTAAATTATTTCATCTTTGACGTTACAAACCGGCAGGACTTAAGGGATGAAAGATGGGACCATATGGAAGGCCATCTTGTCTTTATGGAAGCCAGTGTAAGGATCTTCAGTGTTCAAGCCTGAAGTTTGCTATTGCTTTGAGCGGAGATGAAAGTAATCAAAAAGTAAAGGTCCAAGTGGACATTGGTTTAAAAGACATGTGCATGACCGAGGCTACCACTAAAATTATGTTAATCACCAACATTAGACCACCTTGGGTCTCTTTGTGCCTTTCAGAAGAAAAGATGCCAGCTTCATTGACTCTGGCCCCAACAGAAGAAAGATAGTTCTAGAAGGCATCCTTTCAGTGCCCAGGTGAGATTTGTGCTTTACAATAACACTTAACATAACATTTGAATTTCTACAGAAGCGCTTAAAAGCAGAAAGGCACAACATCATTTTGAGTAACAAGAAGAGGCTTATTCTTCGCTGACTGGCACTGTGGCAGAAGGGTAAGCCATTTCTGATATACTGCTTTCTGAGGATTAATTTGTTTTTTGGAAGCACATATGTCATTGTTAGATGGCAAGGTGAGGCTAGGCTACCTTCCTTAGGAACGAGGCCCTCATATTAGCGACGGTAAGGATAATGCATGTTGGGCTACACTGTTGTTATATTCTGCAGCATTCATGTTGAAACCACTGTGCATGAAGCACAGTCGTTTTGTATGGCTCACTTCGATCATGTCTTTGTGATCACTTCCCTATCAGTCCACGCACAATGTGCGCTCGAACTCCAATCTGTGATTACACATCCAGCGTATCTGTAAGGACCATATTTCATCATCGCCCGAAAGCTAGAAATGACCCTCCTCTACCCTTGAAGGCCACCTAAAGCTACCTGCAGGACCAAAAATCCATTAAAACCTTTTTTTGCTGATTATTTTTCAAGCAGTTTTTATCACCACCCCTCCTGACACCAAGAAGCCTTGGGGAGAATATTGCGCTTTACAAATAAATAAATGACTTGGCCTCCTATCACTTCAGCGCAGGCTGCCTCTCTAGGTTGGGTGAAGGTCAGATGATTTGGATGTTTGTTGCCCTCTAGTTGCGATGCATATGGGGTGTGAGAATGTTATTTTGGAGCTGAAGCAGAATGTTCTCAAGTGGGTCAAGCAATGTCCATGCAAGGAGTCTCACAGTGGCAGCCTGGAGCTTGCAACTACATGCTTAAAATGAGCCAGCAGGGGGAGTGCTATAAATAGATATTTGGGGATGGATAGACATCTTTAGGAGAGGTTGTATGAGTGCTTTTGGACTGGTGGATGCATGATCATCATAGTGTGTGTGTGTGTGTGTGTGTGTGTGCGCCTGGCTCGTTTCCTGGTCTACAATAGCTCATTTCCAAGCTAGGATTTAATGTAACGAGGGCAGGCTGGTAGCAGGGTTCACATTCTTTCACCTGGAATGAGCTGAACTGCACCTAAATTGTCTAGTTCTGACTGGCCTTAGTCTCTTGTCACTCATCCATGTGGCCGAACGTCTGGTTTACAGAATTCTTCCAATGATTCCTTTGCACCTGTTCATATGAAAGGCCTAGTTTATTAAGGTTAAATAACTGGAAGAGAGAACCTGCGCACACGGTCCAGGGTAGGGATGAAGGGAGTGAAGTCGCCTGGTTGGAAAGGATGCTGCGCACAGTGCAGACTTCAGCTGTGTCATGTTACCAGGGTGTTGCCCCCACCGATGCACAATAGGACAAGGGTCTGTACTGAGGAGTAGAAGCTATGGGCCGGAAGGGAAAGACTGGTTTTGCACCGCATGCTGAGCTGGAACCAGGCAGTCTTACTTCGCATAGCCCTGGAGTAGAGTGCATGGTTTTAGTGCTGGTTGAAACGTAGGGAGGAAGCAAGCCTTCCAGTTTCATGCTACTAAACCATGCCTCAACCAGAGGTCTGAGTGGGCCACCAATTCGGAGGACAACCTCCATATTGGTAGGCTGGCATTTAAGGCATCTCATTGAAGAACAGGTCTGAATCGTGCCCACTTATGATCTGAGCTGAAAGAATGCTGATGTTTTCATACATCATCCAGCCATGTACCCTAGCCCACCCCATCCCTCAACAATAGCACACCCTCAAACAAAACAGTGCAACACTGCCCTCACCTTTCACGGGTGCGGTCTTCTGCGCGTTCTTGTACTGCTTCTCTGGTGGGGGTGGAGTAACTGGGGCAGCACGTCGAGGCTGTGGTGGAACCTAGACGACATTTCACACCTATGAATACTTCCAAGAAACTGGCAAATGTTCCTGCTCTTCCAAACAAACATTTTTTGCAAGTATTGTTTTATTCTCACAACTATTCTAACAGGACAGTGTAATTCCATTAAAAAAACAGCATAAAATCAATGCAGACACTCCTTTGTCTACCCCTCTAATACACACCAACCCTAACTTTCCACACAACTAATAATCTAAACACACCGACTATAGTTAGGAGATCACTTTGGAAAGCCTACACCTATCACTGCTCGCTTTTCATGTTAATATTATTCCAATCTCATTCGCAAGTGCTCACCATTATCTTTGATGCAACATCACATCGAATGTACACCAAGCATGTGGGCATTCGCACTCGACGTACAGTCAATACGGAGGCTGGGCACACCCATGGTGCCACCACAGGTAGTATCCAGCATCTCATCAAGCCATATTCCAATGACCCTTGGATCATCATCTATCCAGCTACAGGAACAGGCCATGAGGTCTTGGTTGACCAAACTCTAGGCGCGCAGCGCTCGGTTTAAGCTGGAGCACACGCAAAGCGCTGAAGGAAACTAATTAAAATGGCTGTTTCAAATCATATGAAATATCTGATCTTCTACTTTTGTCGCTGCTAACCAACTTGTGGGCCTAACATTTATATTCAATAAGGAGGGAAAAAAGACCAACGAGCATGTCCTCCTCATCGTAATAATAGAGCAACAGACACTCCTAGTCGACTATCGTAAATTAGATTGTTAGTCCAATGACATAAAAGGACAAAGGCCCTCATGCAGGGAACGATATCAGGCATCATAGGGCTCCTCCTCACACCACCAAGGTTACTACTGTAGGCTACAAACCTCTTGAGAAGGGCGCTCTTGGTGCAGATGGAAGAAACAAGAGGGGAATCTCTATGGGATAATGTGCGAGGCGAAGACTTAGAAGTGTTCCACACACTATAAGTGGAGAGTGGACAGAGCAAACACAAAGTTGGTGAAAGAGTTCTTTTCCACATTGGGTAGGGATGTCTCTTCCATTCATTCTCTAGGCGAGGCATGAGTAACCTTAAAAGATTCCCCAAAAACAAGCTTTTTACTTTCTGTGACACTCTTTTGGGTGGATACTCTGTGTAAAAGCAGAATATCCCCAGGCGTCAGACTGGATCCGGAAGATTTAAACAGCATGACTCCTGCGCACTATTATGTGGCGCCACGCAGCTCCGCATTGTCCTCTTTCCACCTTGGACAGGACTATGGAGTTGCATATAAGCGCCACACCTGCACATCAACGTCAGTTTCTTTCTGAACTCTGTCCACACCCTCGGACACAGACCAACAATATTCAGAATTATCAGCTTGCATATCTCTAAACCGGGATCTTTCCACAGTATGTCGACGGAAGATGTTGGTGGGGAATCTGTGGATAGAGTATTCACCAGATAGAGCATCATAAAAGGTAACCAAGTTGTTCTTCCGATGGATACTTTTAATCACAGATTTCTCACCTTTAAAATGGGTACCAAAGCAGTCCCTCCCACGTTGGATGGTCTGTGGAATCACTCTTCCCAAAATTCCTGCAGGACCGAAATGACACAATGCTCTTCCCTTCGGACCTGGCTGTCAAGACAGTGGTGCTTTATAAACGTGTGTACTGACACCCACGTCACAGCCTGACAGATGTCAAGGACAGGCACTCTGCACGCCAACACTGTAGTCGCAACCTTGGCCCTGCTGGAATGGGCCCTCAACCGCTCCAGAGGCGGTTTCTTGGCCAGTACGTAGGAGGTTTTAGATTATCCATCTTGGCAAAGTCCTTTTCAGCACTGCCTTGCCTTTTATGTCCCACACAACCCCACAAAGTGCTGAAAGTCCACCAGATGGTCCTTTGTGCGATCAATGTAAAGATTCATAGCTATTTTATGTTCAGTCGATGGAGTGTCTCCTCCTCTTTTGGGAAGGGGGGGGTCAGAGTGGTGAGACAGGGTAAAGACCAGTCGAAGAGCGATGGATTGCACATGAGAAAAGCAGTCAATACTTTCTGCAAAAAGGGCACCTTGGTCCTCACACCACTTTGTCTGGGAAACAGATGGTGTAGGGCACCTGGACCGAGAGAGAACGAGCTTTGAGTTCACTCATGCGATGAGCCGAAGTCACCACAACCAGATACACAGTCTTCAGAGTCAGGAGACGCAGTGAACAACGGTGCATGGATCAGAATGGTGTGCCTGTGAGGAAAGTGAGGAACAAGTTCAGACCCAGCTGTGGCATCACAAGTGGTTTAGGGGTAAATAAATGAGTCAAACCTCTTAGGAGCCTCCTTACAGTGGGTGATTTCAACATGGGACAGCTGGTCTGGAAAACATAAAAAGACCAAAAGGGCCTACCAGTAACCTTTAATGGTGCCCACTCCAAGTTCTTTATGGGCCAGGTAAAAAAACAAATAAGATATCCAACATCTTGGCCTGTAATGGGCCAGTACTGCATGTGCCACACCAGGATGCAGACTTGTCCCAGCGCCCGGCACAGACAGACTTTGCAGAGGGGCATTAAGCTGCAAGGATAACATCCACAACATCGTGAGGAAGACTGAACGCCATCAACTGCTGCCGCTCAATCTGCATGCATGGAGGTAAAGATTATGTACAACTGGGTGCAGGACCCAGTACTGCTGCTGCAGCAGGAGATCGTCCAGAAGCAGTAGCCTGATCGGAGGACAGAGGCACATGCCCAGAAGTTCAGAGGACCAGACTCTCCTTGCCCAATCCACAGCCACTAGCATCACTTGGGCCTGGTCATTCTTGATCTTTTACAGAACTCGGGGAGGAGAGGCAGCGGTGAAATGGGGTACAGGAGTACCATACATGGGACTCCACCCTACCTGAAATGCATCTCCGAGAGAGAGCCTTCTTGGAAACTCCAGTGTGCTAAAGTTTTGATATTTTTACATTCTCTGCAGTCTTTTCTGGTGACCAAGACCTTGAACAGCCAACAGCTGACCATCACCCTTTCAGCAATTGCAAATAAGGCACTGGAGCAGCTGTCACCTGTATTTGGGCTTTCTTGGGCTGCAAAATGTTGTAGGGTTAGAAGGACCACCCTACACCGGCACTATGCACCGCTATAAGGATGCAGCTGGGTCAGCTGTTCTGGGCCAACCGGCCCCTCCCCTTTTCCTTTTTGTCCTACCGGGCCATCGGCAAAGTGTGCTTTGTTGGCTTCCACTAAGGGTTACCCAAATAAGAAAGGGCTGATGTGTTGATGAAAGACTTGGAGGATACATAAGTATGACTGGAGTTTGTTGGTTAATTTCTATTGACTGAACTTCCACCCGCCAATCACAGGATTTACGGAGCCTGCAAGGCAAAAACTGTATCCAGCAGCGTCATTCAGGACCTCGGAATCATAGAAGAGAACACACTGGGGCGACACTACACATCCCACTACACCAGTTTTAGGTTTGAGTGACAAAGTAACTGTATTCAAGACCTACTCTTGCAATTCTTTACCACCACATAGTGTGCTTTGGCTCTGCCCTAAAGGAGTACTTCCTTCTCGCTGCATGCTGCTGGCTGTTTGGTTCATCATTCTGCCTGCTATGGAGTGCCAGCATTACAACTCACAAGGTACTCTTTTACATCTCAAAAGTACAGTGCATCACCACACAAAGTTTTTATATCATGGACGCATTGTATGCAGGCAGCAATCGTTTTTTTGGTTTGTTTTTTCACTGCAACAAGTTTTGTAAAATTGTTTAGCCGTGAGTCAAAATGCAAAGCATTGGGTTTGCCAATGCTTTTGAGAGGTCTCAGTAAAGCATGGGTGGGTATGTAGGTGGGAGGAGGTTTAAGAGGGCTTGTGTGACACTGTGGATGAATACGTGAGGTTCATATTTGTTGCTTTGTTTACTGTGTTTGGATGTAAGGGTGTCTGTAACAGGTGTCTGAGTATCTGTGTGCCTGATCGTGTTCGTGAATGAGATTGAAAGTGTACCCACTCTGCTGAAGGGTTCACGGTCTACTTGTTTTTATTTTTTCGTTCAGAAGCGGGCAAAGGAGGGAGTGTTTTTACACCACCGCTCCCTCCTTGCCTAAGGGAGGGTGGAAAATATTCCCTGTGCCTTGCTCTAGGGTATCTTACGCCACCTCAAATTGGCCAGTAGCAGTAGCCATTAGGCCCTAAACCCTCCACCATGAACAATGGCAGAGGGTGAATAGTGCCAAACACCCTCCATCTTGTCAAAGAGCAGGAGAGTCTGTGCGAGAGTCTATGGACTGAGGCGCTTCTGCGATGCTGGTACTACTAGACCTGTCAGCATTCGATACGGTCGCACACTCGATTCTGCTCAGGAGACTGAATCAAGCGGGAGTGCAGGGAACAGCTTTGTCCTGGCTGCAGTCGTTCCTGGAGAATCGTTCGCAGCAGGTGTTTCAGCATCCTTTGCTCTCTTCACAGAAACCTCTAGTATGCGGGGTACATCAGGGTTCTGCGCTGAGCCCGCTGCTGTTCAATATATATCTATCAATATATCCTCTACATCCACTCTCTCATTCATCTCACACCCCATACCACTACTAGGATCCCCCAAAATAGCCCTTTCTAGATTCTCCCCTACTCTACCCCTCCTTGCACCATCTGACACCTCTTTTACTATACTGATCCCCCAAAACAAGCCTTTCTAAACTCTTCCCTCTGACTCTTCCCCCCCCACATCCCTTTTTACTCATCCCAAGCCTCCCACTACTATGACCTCCCAAAAAAAAAAGTCTAAATCCTTCTCTTCTATCCCTCCACTATCCTTTTCAATTAAAATAACAGACTAACATGTCCACTTCTCAAATTTCATATTGCACTATACTAATTCACCACTAATCCTTTATGGGTTCCGGAGTAGCGTGCTACTCACCGAAAAAAGTGCTTGAACACCTCATTAGGGGTAGCAAGCACTATATAAATGCAAACCTTTTTTCCCTCTTCTATCCCTCCGCTATGCTTCTCAGTCCAAATAACTGACGAATATCCACCACTCAAATTACTTTGATATTTCATTATACTAATTCACCACTAATCCTTTATGGGTTCCGGAGTAGCGTGCTACTCACCGAAAAAGGGCTCCAGCACCCCATCAGGGGTAACAAGATATATATATATATATATATATATATATATATATATACACACACACACACACACACACACACACAAACCTTTGTCCCTCTTCTATCCCTCTGCTACCCTTCTCAATCCAAATAAGTGACTAATATATCCACCACTCAAATTACTTTCATATTTCACTATACTAATTCACCACTAATCCTTTAATGGGTTCCGGAGTAGCGTGCTACTTGAAAAAAAAAGCGCTTCAACACCCCATCGGGGGTAACCAGCGCTATATAAATGCAAACCATTTTCCCTCTTTTATCCCTTTGCTAGCCTTCTCAATCCAAATAACTGATTAATATCCACCACTCAAATTACTTTCATATTTCACTATACTAATTCACCACTAATCCTTATGGGTTCCAGAGTAGCGTGCTACTCACCGAAAAAGCGATTTGACGCCTCGTCAGGGGTAGTAAGTGCCATATAAATGCAATTACAATACAATACCTCGCCCCACTGGCTACTCTTGTGGAATCATGGGGCGTGAAGGTGGTTTCCTATGCTGACACGCAGCTGGTGTTCTCTTTTAAAGAACATTCGGTGGCTGCCTTTCATAAATTCAAGGAATGCCTGAAAAACATCTCGGTATGGATGAATGAGAATTGCCTAAAACTAAATGCCGAGAAGACGGAAGTCTTGTTCTTCAGTCAGGCATCACCCCTCAATCAAATCTTTGGTGGCCTACAGAGCTGAATCCACCACCAATTCCGGTAGATTCAGCTAGAAACCTGGGAATTAGACTGGACAAGGACCTCTCTTTTAAGACGCAGGTGCATCACTTTTCTTCCATGTGCTTTTGGAAATTAAGAGCCATTAGGAAATTCTTACACTTTCTGCCGGAGGAATGCCGGAAGATTACGGTCCATGCTCTGGTGACCTCACAGCTGGACCACGCCAATAGCCTTTATCTGGAGTTACCTGCATACCTAGCCCATCATTCAGAATGTTGCAGCTAGACTGATTCGGCGGGTACCCCTCCGTCATCATATCTTCCCTCATCTGAGACAGGTCCATTGGCTTCCTGTTACCAAGTGGATAGAGTGCAAATCTTTGATCTTGGATTTTAGAACCACCAGAGACTTAGGCCCTGGCTATCTCAGGCAGAGACTGCAGTTATATCATCAGGAACGGGCCCTGAGATCCAACCACCTGCGATTCCTTCGGGTTCCATGCTTTTTCAAAGCCCAGCAAGGTGGCAGATCCTTTGCAGTAGAAACCGCGAAACTGTGGAACGCTTTGCCGGCCCACCTCCGCCTGATTAAAACAGAACCTGAATTCAAGAAAGCGCTAAAAACCTGGCTCTTTATCCAGTCTTAAGTGCCGGCTCGAACGTCTTGTTAGTCTGCTATTAGCACCGGGACACCTCTTGAGGTAGCCGTGCGCTCTAGAAATGGCTATTATTATTTAGCCCATCTCCCAATCACTTGCAAGGATTCTGCTACATGTGTCCCACTGCTCATCACCTGCAAGGATTCTGCTACTTTTGTTCCACTGCTCATCACTTGCAAGGATTCTGCTACTTGTGTTCCACTGCTCCCCACCTGCAAGGATTCTGCTACTTGTGTTCCACTGCTCATCACCTGCAAGGATTCTGCTACTTTTGTTCCACTGCTCATCACCTGCAAGGATTCTGCTACTTGTGTTCCACTGCTCATCACCTGCAAGGATTCTGCTACTTGTGTTCCACTGCTCATCACCTGCAAGGATTCTGCTACTTGTGTTCCACTGCTCACCACCTGCAAGGATTCTGCTACTTGTGTTCCACTGCTCACCACCTGCAAGGATTCTGCTACTTGTGTTCCACTGCTCATCACCTGCAAGGATTCTGCTACTTGTGTTCCACTGCTCATCACCTGCAAGGATTCTGCTACTTGTGTTCCACTGCTCACCACCTGCAAGGATTCTGCTACTTGTGTTCCACTGCTCACCACCTGCAAGGATTCTGCTACTTGTGTTCCACTGCTCACCACCTGCAAGGATTCTGCTACTTGTGTTCCACTGCTCACCACCTGCAAGGATTCTGCTACTTGTGTTCCACTGCTCACCACCTGCAAGGATTCTGCTACTTGTGTTCCACTGCTCATCACCTGCAAGGATTCTGCTACTTGTGTTCCACTGCTCACCACCTGCAAGGATTCTGCTACTTGTGTTCCACTGCTCACCACCTGCAAGGATTCTGCTACTTGTGTCCCACTGCTCATCACTTGCAAGGATTCTGCTACTTTTGTTCCACTGCTCATCACCTGCAAGGATTCTGCTACTTGTGTTCCACTGCTCACCACCTGCAAGGATTCTGCTACTTGTGTTCCACTGCTCATCACCTGCAAGGATTCTGCTACTTTTGTTCCACTGCTCATCACCTGCAAGGATTCTGCTACTTGTGTTCCACTGCTCACCACCTGCAAGGATTCTGCTACTTGTGTTCCACTGCTCACCACCTGCAAGGATTCTGCTACTTGTGTTCCACTGCTCACCACCTGCAAGGATTCTGCTACTTGTGTTCCACTGCTCACCACCTGCAAGGATTCTGCTACTTGTGTCCCACTGCTCATCACCTGCAAGGATTCTGCTACTTGTGTTCCACTGCTCACCACCTGCAAGGATTCTGGTACTTGTGTCCCACTGCTCATCACTTGCAAGGATTCTGCTACTTTTGTTCCACTGCTCATCACCTGCAAGGATTCTGCTACTTGTGTTCCACTGCTCACCACCTGCAAGGATTCTGCTACTTGTGTTCCACTGCTCACCACCTGCAAGGATTCTGCTACTTGTGTTCCACTGCTCACCACCTGCAAGGATTCTGCCATCTGACAACCCGGTGCCGCTCACAAGTGCCTTCACATCTGTTTACAGAAACTTTTCAAACACTTTGCAATCTTGCTCAACGTTTTGCTCCATTCCTGGTTTTCAAATCCTATACGAATGCATTCAAGTTTATTAAGGGATGTGCGAGTCACAGATCAAAGAGAGGGGCCATACAGAACAAATCCTTACTCTCACAGACAAGTCATGCTCCAGGGGGCAGAGAGAGATGGCCTTAAGCCTTTGGTTCCAGGCACCACAGCCTGCCAAATGCAGATTCCCTACAGTGACAGACACTAACTCAAATCTTCAATCTGACTTGACAGGCATCTGCAGAGAAAAGCTGAAAAAGCAGCACCAGCCACGCAGTATGCAAAAAAGGAAGTAAAACTCATCTCTAAATGAAACGGGAAAAGCAGAAACGTTTTCATAGCACAGGAAGTGAAAGTGAAGCAGAGTGGCATTCGAAGCAGTGGGGCAAGAGGGTTGCCCTGGACCCTTTAGCACGTGTGAATTTTAAGTAAATGAGTGTACGTGGATACCTGTATGGTGCATACATCTCACACTTGCCGATCATCAGTCGTACTGCGTAGATGAACCCGTTAGGTACTGGCTATAAAACAGCCAAGTTTACAAAAGCCTAATTTATAGGCATTCTACTAGTTTCAGATAACTAAACTGAAAGATTTTACTACATGTGAGTAACTGCAAGAAAAAATAAATCAAGTTACTGTTCCATGCTTGATGATCTGAGAGACAGCCATGACACTCTTTGTCCATCAAGCACTGAAAATATCTGCACGCTGAAACATCATTCATGTAGGCCACTAAGGGGCAGAATAGTCAGATTAATGCAGGACAATACCTGGTAAGGGCAGTCTTCATTCTGGAACTCCGACGTTGGCAGGCTGTGATGTCGCTCATAGCCGGTGCTGCAAATGCCATTGGCTTGGCGTGGTGCATCCAAATGGTGGTCACTCGAGGACAATGTCATGCTCCTCCTCTGACTCGATGGAGAGTGGTTCTTCCGAGACAAGATCTCCTTTCGGTGGTGGATAAGCTTTCTAATTGGGAAAGATAGACAAAGGAAATACTAAAGAGTTGAAGGCATTCTTCCTTCACTGCACAATCATGCAGATAGAGCAACTCTGTACAGCGTAGCGCTCCATAACTAAACATCTGCTCTTAAGTGGTCAAATGGCATGTAGAGCCCAAACACCAGCAGCTGGCAGAATCATGGTCTATGGCAAGGTTTGTCTGCATGTAATACCCAGGTAACAGTTTTTTTTAATTTTTATTGTGTCATACAAACCTGCCAGAACCTTCCATCCAAATCCACTTGCATGGCCTTGGCCATAAGTTTTTGTCCCCCAGAGTCTGCAAAGTATGGAAATGTACTAAGTTATGTACTTCTGGGTTTCAGATCATGCAAGGCGGGCTGAGATCATATTTTACTGTCAATAAGAGGTTTAGAAAAATGGGGAAAATGCTTGACACAAAATGGCTGAAAAATTTGCGTGCATCGAAATGAAATGAATGCAAGAAAAAAACACCAAGCACCTCACCTACCAAGAGGGCCACCTTCAAAATACTCATAAATATAGATCTAGACACTTAGGCCATTGTTGATAATGGCAAATTAAAAATGGTGACTTCAGTAACTTGTGCTCCAATGGGTTGCATGTGAAAAGAGAACCCAGTCTGAGGATTCAACAATTGTATCTGAAGCTTACAAAAGATACAGGATCCCTCAGGGCAAAGAAGGAGCTTGTGAAAAATGATGACGTACGATCTTTGCATTCTAACGTCATTAAGGTGAGGGTATTGGTTAAGAACTATGTGAGGAACCAAAGCAAAAGCATAGATTCTATCTGTCAAGAGCGGAACAAAGGTGGGCACCATAAAGCGAAGAACAAAGACTGCCCGGAGCACAATGTTCGATCCTTCGTGGGTCTCAGTTTGTAACTAGACCGTCTGGAGAGACATTCAGTTGCAGGTACCTCCCGAACTTACTACAGGACATCTCTCCCTTCTACCTCCTTCTCCTGCTTGTTGGCACTTGAGATACCTACTGCAGCAAACTCCTCGGCTCCAGGTTGTATCTGCCCCCGTTCCACAATGATGCATAATGGATTTCCGCAATTCCTCCAGTACGTACTCTATGACCTCCCTCTCCTGTGGCTCTTCCTCCCGTTTGTAGATACCACCAGAACTTACAGCAAGAGGACATGCCTGTCCTCTAGCTGTTCCTCCTATTTGTAGTCGACTCAGGTATTTATTATAGGACACCCCTCTGTTCTAGCTCTTCCTCCAGATTGTAGTGGACTGAGGTATTTACTATAGAACATCCCTCTGTTCTAGCTCTTCCTCCAGTTTGTAGTCGACTCAGGTATTTACTATAGGACATCCCTCTGTTCTAGCTCTTCCTCCAGTTTGTAGTCGACTCAGGTATTTACTATAGGACATCCCTCTGTTCCAGCTCTTCCTCCAGTTTGTAGTCGACTCTGGTATTTACTATAGGACACCCCTCTGTTCTAGCTCTTCCTCCAGATTGTAGTGGACTGAGGTATTTACTATAGGACATCCCTCTGTTCTAGCTCTTCCTCCAGTTTGTAGTCGACTCAGGTATTTACTATAGGACATCCCTCTGTTCTAGCTCTTCCTCCAGTTTGTAGTCGACTCAGGTATTTACTATAGGACATCCCTCTGTTCTAGCTCTTCCTCCAGTTTGTAGTCGACTCAGGTATTTACTATAGGACATCCCTCTGTTCTAGCTCTTCCTCCAGTTTGTAGTCGACTCAGGTATTTACAAACTGGAGGAAGAGCTAGAACAGAGGGATGTCCTATAGTAAATACCTGAGTCGATTACAAACTGGAGGAAGAGCTAGAACAGAGGGATGTCCTATAGTAGTCGACTCAGGTATTTACTATAGGACATCCCTCTGTTCTAGCTCTTCCTCCAGTTTGTAGTCGACTCAGGTATTTACTATAGGACATCCCTCTGTTCTAGCTCTTCCTCCAGTTTGTAGTCGACTCAGGTATTTACTATAGGTCATCATTCTGTCCTAGCTCGTCCTCCAGTTTGTAGGCACCATCAGTACTTACTGTAGGACATCCCTGTCCTCCAGCTGTTCCTCCTGTTTGTAGTCGACTCAGGTATTTACTATAGGACATCCCTCTATTCTAGCTTTTCCTCCTATTCGTAGTCAACTCAGGTATTTATTATAGGACATCCTCTGTTCCAGCTCTTCCTCCAGTTTGTAGTCGACTCAGGTATTTACTATAGGACATCCCTCTGTTCTAGCTCTTCCTCCAGTTTGCAGTTGACTGAGGTATTTACTGTAGGACATACCTCACTTCTAGCTCTTCCTCCAGTTTGTAGTAAACTCAGGTATTTACTATAGGACATCCCTCTGTTCTGGCTCTTCCTCCAGATTGTAGTGGACTGAGGTATTTACTATAGGACATCCCTCTGTTCTAGCTCTTCCTCCAGTTTGCAGTTGACTGAGGTATTTACTGTAGGACATACCTGACTTCTAGCTCT
Source organism: Calotriton arnoldi (assembly GCA_963921515.1). Classification (NCBI taxonomy): domain Eukaryota; kingdom Metazoa; phylum Chordata; class Amphibia; order Caudata; family Salamandridae; genus Calotriton; species Calotriton arnoldi. The sequence goes on from CAWUFW010000008.1 coordinate 8,425,322, forward strand.
TCCTGCAGTTTGCTGGCCCTCGATACTTACTGCAGTACATCCCTCTGATCCAGGTTGTATTTGCCTCCGTTCTTCATGGACGCGTTATGGATTGCCTCAATAGCTCGGTCAATGGAGAGCAGGACCTCATCTTGCTCCTGTACCTGACAAAGAAACACAGGGCGGTCATAGGCAAGTCATGACTTCAAACATATGAAGTGTGAAGAAGGGTTTATTATAATAATTCTTCGGCAGAGTCTCGAGCACAGTTTCAAATTTAGCAGAACAATTGACACTGACCCAACAGTGTTAAAAGCAAAATGACAATTATGAACATTACCTGCGCCATCTTGTCTGGTGAAATTTTATGTGCACATAAGTTACAGTCATTTTAATCTATCACAGCCATTTTGTACTCTGTTGGTCACCTTTGTTTCACCCTGCCCTTACTAGCATCCCTCTGACCGACCTGGTACTGTGCTGGGGGCTATAAACTATTGCCACAACAAACCTCAGCGCCACTTGCTGCCACAAACTCGTTTTTCCTCTCATCCCTGTTTTCAGACAAGCCTTTGGACGCTCTACCCCTCACTACACCTAGTTACACAAACAGGTTCCAAACACCAAAGACTCTTGCAACATGATTTATTGCACTGCAAACAGCAAGACTTGTTGTTACCAACAATGGGACCTGTTTTTATCAACAGAACGGACTCTTAGATCTGACCGGTCTCACATGTTTTAGACCCTGAAGCAAGGTCCAGCTGCAAGATAAGATTGTCTGTTTGACCTGGGTGGGAAGAGAATTACTGTTGGGCTTGTGTGACAACCTGCCCGGGCGGGGACCCCAAGCTTGTGTAACCATGCTGATCAAACAAATGCATTGTGTCAAACCTGTATAAAAGGAAGAGCCAAAGGAGTTATCAGCAGAACACCTCCCTCAGACATCCCGGTGTCTCAGTTGACGTGATCTCCTCATGAGAAATAAAAACCTTTTTCTTATCTTCCAGTTTCCAGCGCTTGCCTCATTATTTTGATAGCGAACCCAAAGTGAATTAGAGGTGGAACCCTGCACCGGGCAGCATTGAGGGTCTTAGAAGACTCGCTGCCTTTCACAAATTGGCGCCCAACCGTAGGGGCCCATCAGCGACGCGTGGGTCCGGTAGAGAGGTCCTAACGACGGAGTGAACAACTAAACGATTGGGGTATACCTGCCTGAGAAGACCCTTGTCTGGCTGCCGATCGACTGAACTTCACCGGTTCCGAACGGACCTCTCTCGAGTGACCTGCGGTCCTGACTGGGACCTTAGAGGAACGCCGCATTGATTGTTGGAGTGAGAGGACAACCAGGCGCTGGAAGGGGAAAACTAAGAACTGTCCATACGGTCCGGGTAAGGTCGTGAAAAAACGACTTACATTGATTGATTGATTGAATAGTTTGATTGAAATACTAGTATTCCTTTTTTGATATCGAGTTATTTGCGACATTTCCCTGCTTGCAAACAAAGAATAGGAATATTCTCTCTCTTTGCAGGCAGCGAAGGACAGGTAGTGCAGACTTTTTGTCTAAATTGATTGATTGAGATATTCATTTTGACCGATAAATACGTCATGCCTGTTTTCTCTAGATTGTTTGATTGTAATGGTTTTGGACCAGACCGTTTGTTAGAGGTCAGTCAGCCGGCACCGCCGGAAGGCACCCCTAACCAGGACATGTACGTAAAGTATGGATTAGCCACCGTAGCTTATAGCAAACTATGGCATAAATACACTAGGAAGGACCGGGTAAATCAGTGGCCACTGACGGGATCTTTCGATCCCGCTAAAATAGAAACGTTAGAATTAGCTCTCCACAAAAAGAAAACTAGACCAGCCATGTTTGACAGTTTTGGCTTATGGCGAAAAGAGGCAGCTCAAAGAAAGAAAAGGGACGAAGCTAGACAAGATAAAGAAACGCGAAAATCAGCTTACCAAGCCTGTAAAAGATTAGAAGAAAAACTAAAAGAAAAGGAAATCGATAAAAAGGAACAGGAATCAAAAATATCAGATCAATGCCCTGTTAGAACGCCTCGACTCTTTACCCCAAGCTACCAGCAAAACAAAGGGTAGATGATGATTTATTGTTAGGTCCCCCAATCATATACATGCCACCCCCTTACGCCCCTACTCATCCCGTAGTACAACGACAGGACCACCAAAGTATAGCCGGAGATGGCACGATCGCCTCAGTCTCCACCGCCTCTGCTCCCACCGAGTCACCCACACCAAATGCCTCATCAAAAGATACAGTAGTAGAGGTAGGATCAAAAGAAACAGGAGCGCCCAGGGTCCCGCGATTAAGTAAAAATGAGCGAGCAGGCATTGATAAAGTAGTTAAATCCCTCATAGATAGGAAGGAGACAGAAGAGTGTGTAACTGACATATGCAACTCCTATGTTGAAAACCGCAAACGATACTTTATTGTACGTCTCTGTTACCACACTCTTACTGCATATGAAGAGAAGTACCAAGATGTAGGGCCCGAGCGACTAGTGGCTCTCTATAGGAAGGTAGACACCGGAGATGAAGGCGACAACGATGTTACAGAACTCTTTTCATCCACACTGGAGGTATTCCGTCACCTCGTGGAACAAGGACGGATAGATAAGGACAGGACATCTAAGATAGCAGGACCCCCGGTGGAAAAACCAGATAGCATGATGCCGATAAAAGAAGCTGCCCCTTATTGGGTACCTCCTAGAGGACAAGGGACTCATGACGATATGAACCATCAAGACGCTAGAGGAAGGGTGGTCTACAATTGGGTGTATCAACCATGGGACAGACAGGACATTTTGACGTTCCGTAAATCTCTACCGGATTTACGAAAGAACCCCACCGCCTTTACACCGAGCTAGGTACCGCTCTGGGATCAACAATAATGACACTTGCCGACATAGACTTGTTCTTCGGGTTATGTTTGCCAGCAGATGTGTGGAAACAGATTAGGAAAATAGACCATACCGAACTGCTTGGTCATACCTGGGAACAACTCAACACACTAGATAAACAGCGGAACCCTGGTCAAAAACCGGTTAAAGCAATATTGGACCTCCCTGACAAAATAGTGCAGAAAGTGAAAACGCTGATCCCAGAGAAAAAGATAGACTGGTCCATAGTAACCGCGTGCCGCCAGAAACCACAAGAGGATGTCTCAGAGTATTTCTCCAGATTTGAAACGGTGTTCTCCGATTACAGTGGACAAGACATGTCCACCGCAACCGGACACCACTTATTTGTGCAGAACTATGTAAAAGGACTACTGCCAGATGTATCCCAGAAATTACAAGCCAGCGAAAGTAGTTGGGCAGCATCTAAACCGGCGGCCATTCTCCAAATGGCCCAGTACTATGAGCATCAGAAAAACGAAAATGACAGGGCTACAGAAAGGAAAAAGAAGGACTTGAAGGAAAGGGTAATGGTAGCACAACTCCAGGGGGCGAATACAGGAAGGGAACAATATAGGGGAGGATACCAGCAGAATACCCCTAGAGTACAGCCACCTAGTAACAATTCATCGACATCATATGTAGGACGCCAAGACCTAGGACAGGATCAATGTGCATTTTGCAAAGAATATGGACACTGGAAAACCCAATGCCCGGTTTTGTTAGGAGCTGGTAGGGGCAGAGGGGCGAGGGAAATAGCAAGTGGACAGAGAGGAAGAGGACGTGGGAGAGGGTACACGAGTGAAGCAAGCGAGGAAAGGCCAGGAAGAGTGAACACATTTGACCATCCCAAACAGAATCAGTACCAACAGACAGATTATAACAATGCGTACGACTTTGCATAGGACAGCCAGAGGCAAGGGAGGGATCCAGTCGAGCTCTATGTTGATCAGCAAGGCCCTTATGTTACCACTGAGGTCCTGGGCACAAAGTCGCCATTTCTGGTAGACACAGGAGCAACACGTAGTGCACTATCCAAACGACTGATTCCAAGGGCACCCTTGTCAGGCTCACATGTGACCTCAATAGGATTTGACGGTACGCCCTCCACCAACCCTTTGTCCCGACCGATCTTAGCGACTGACACGACAGTTAACATATACACCGACAGCCAATATGCCTTCGGGGTGGTTCACCATTTTGGGATCTTATGGAAAGAAAGAGGGTTCCTGACTTCACACGGTACACCCATCCTGCATGGAGATTTAGTCTCCGCCTTGACGCAAGCAGTCCTCCTCCCCAAGAAGTTAGCAGTGATAAAATGCCAAGCACATAGGAAAGTGACTGATCTCATTGGACAGGGAAATGCCCGAGCCACGGCAGGAGACAGAACTACGCAGATTACTTGCATAAATTGACAAACGAGCTAACAATTATCCACCAACAGGTGCAGCAAGCTTTGCCTGACGTATCCAGGGGCCCGGGACATGAAATAAAGCCAGGCGACCATGTTTGATCTGCAACTTCCAAAGAACGAAGAATCTGGAGCCTAGGTGGACGGGCCCCTGGCAAGTCCTGATCACCACCCGAACTGCCCTCCGAGTGAAAGGAAAACGGAACTGGCTGCATGCCCATCGCTGCAAACGAGTCCCTCCAACCCTGGCAACCTGTGAAGGGGTGGAGGTGCAAGAGGAAGTACTCGCGAGAGACCGACCAGCTCTGAGTTGCTACCCACAAGAAGACACCCTTGAACTATCAGAATTTCCCGATCCCACGGTGCCATCCAGGAAAGGGTACAACCTAAGATCGACGAAAGGAGGGAGCTCCAACGACCAGGCCACTAACTGAGTCAAGGTCTCAGATCGGTAGCACAGTCAAACAACGCTACCAGGAAAGCGCCAGACAAAAGTCTGTGGTCCTAACAGTTGTTGAGCTCCTCGAAGATGATGGAAGAAACTGAACACCTGCAAAACCACCGCAAAGACACCAAGACTGCTAACCTGCACAGCACAAAGACAATTGCACTTGTAGCTGCATTTCTCACCTGTCTCCTGCTAATGGTCGCACTCTGGATCATTGAAGAGAATGCACCTGCATACAGAACATTGTCACCCACCATGCAACCAACCACCAAGAAAGAACACTACCTGGTATCACTACCGCCACATCTCCAAGAACGACGCAAAGAATTCTGGAATAATTCTTTCGTGCAGATGTTGCACCAGCACAATCTTGCCACCAATGCTACCAACTGTTGGGTCTGTGGGCTGTTACCACATGCCACTGAACATTCCATCCCTTTCATCCCTTCGCCCTTTTCTATTCACGGATCTTGCCTTGCCTGGATGATGCTCCTACAAGAAAGTTACAAAGACAATGCCACTTCCGACGGAACAATCGCCCAGTTCTACAACGAGTTCTGGCGAAACAAAACAGGAAGGACAGCCGCCCCTTCTGCCCTCACACCTTCAATGCGACATTCCAGATTAATGTCCCCTCCACAGAATGAGTGGAAATGCAAGTGTTCAATAATCCTAACAGAGCCACATTTTCCTACCTGAAGAAAAGAACTGCTGCAACACTGACTGTGGCCCTATCTGTGGTGAACGTCTCTGGCCTTGTATGCATTGAAGGCCGTGGGACTGAGAATGTGGGTCACAGCACCTGTAGCATTGTGGGGACTTTGAACACTGCCAACCCCCAGCGCTTGTTGCATCACCCAATATGTACTTTGTTTGTGGAACCAAAGCCTACACCTGGCTCCCAGGAAACTGGGGGGCACGTGCTACATCGCCTTTGTTTTGCCACCAACCTACACAGCCCCTGCAGAGCATCATCGAGAAAAGCGTTCTAAAGACATTGATCAAGCAGACTCTGCCTCATCACAGTTCCTCGACGCAGCCTGATAATTCACCTTCTGTCTATAAAGCAATCTAACATCTCCATAGACTATCTTCAGAAATTCATCAAGGATCAGAGACTTGGACAATTGGAAGTTGGCTTTGGGGCATCTTGAAGGAGTGGGGTTGGAAAATATCAATGATTCTCTTGGTCCCAGTATTGACAATATGTGGTTGTTGTTTGGGTATACACTGTATACCACCTCTGTGTTATGTTTGCATAACTACCTTGCACCCTAAGACTATGGACACTCAGCTAACAAAAATGAGAGTAATGTATGATCAAGAGATACAGGACATTATGGAGATCGAAATAGACTGACAAGCTGGCTAGTTATGTTCAAAGGGGCCACTGTTAAAAGCAAAATGACAATTATGAACATTACCTGCGCCATCTTGTCTGGTGAAATTTTATGTGCACATAAGTTAGTCATTTTAATCTATCACAGCCATTTTGTACTCTGTTGGTCACCTTTGTTTCACCCTGCCCTTACTAGCATCCCTCTGACCGACCTGGCACTGTGCTGGGGGCTATAAACTCTATTGCCACAACAAACCTCAGCGCCACTTGCTGCCACAAACTCATTTTTCTTCTCATCCCTGTTTTCAGACAAGCCTTTGGACGCTCTACCCCTCACTACACCTAGTTACACAAACAGGTTCCAAACACCAAAGACTCTTGCAACATGATTTATTGCACTGCAAACAGCAAGACTTGTTGTTACCAACAATGGGACCTGTTTTTATCAACAGAACGGACTCTTAGATCTGACCGGTCTCACATGTTTTAGACCCTGAAGCAAGGTCCAGCTGCAAGATAAGATTGTCTGTTTGACCTGGGTGGGAAGAGAATTACTGTTGGGCTTGTGTGACAACCTGCCCGGGGCGGGGACCCCATGCTTGTGTAACCATGCTGATCAAACAAATGCATTGTGTCAAACCTGTATAAAAGGAAGAGCCAAAGGAGTTATCAGCAGAACACTTCCCTCAGACATCCCGGTGTCTCAGTTGACGTGATCTCCTCATGAGAAATAAAAACCTTTTTCTTATCTTCCAGTTTCCAGCGCTTGCCTCATTATTTTGATAGCGAACCCAAAGTGAATTAGAGGTGGAACCCTGCACCGGGCAGCATTGAGGGTCTTAGAAGCCTCGCTGCCTTTCACAACAGCTTCAAATTCTCAAACAAAGTTGTGATCTGCAAAGACCGTACCAAAATGCTTAGCGCTTCGCTTGAGCACAAGAAGCAACCACCGTTGACATTTCTTTCATGCTTTTGGCACAAACCGCTAGGAAGCGATGGCAGCTGGTGAATATTCTGACAAAGAACCAACTGCTCATGCCAAGAGGCGGCCTCGTCCAGTGCATTCAAAGATCTATCGCCGCACTGGCAGAACCCAAAGGGTTTACAGCTCTCCAGACTGAGGACGCTGCACCGGGCTGCCGGAGGGTTCACCCAAGCCTGGCTAGGGAGGTCAGCAGTACAGTTACTGCATATCCAAGGCATGGACTAAGTCTTTATTTTCACATTATACGTTTATTTTGGGGTAGTCCCCATGAAAAGGGTTTGTTTTTATTCAAACAGGGGAATGCATATTGAGAATGGCAAGTGAACTACAAGACTATACTGTTTGGTGGCCTTCAGTGAAAATAAGAGAACAATGCCTCATTTATGTTGTAAAGAATGTAGAATTGTAGACAAAAAAAACACCCTTTGTTAAAAAACACATCCTGTATGCAGGAGGGAGAGAGACTGCACTAATGTAGAGTGTAATATATATATATATATATTTTATCTACTGGCGGTCGCCAGTAGATAGTTAGGACCTATTTTCCATAGGAAATCCGCAACATTCTATTTGAAATAACTTTTGCACCGGTTGACGAATCTTCGCGAAATTTTCAAAACTCGTGGGGCGCTCCGGTCCGCTCCTATCCTGAAAGTCTCGGGGTGATTTGTCAAGTGGGGGCCGAGAAAAAAGGGTGGTCCCAAAACGTGTTTTCCCCATGCAATTTTCCATAGGAACCTTTCATCGCAGCTACAGCCTGAACTGCTGAACGGAATTACATCAACTTTGGCAAAAAGGTAGCCCTTGGTTCAGTGTCGTGCCGTTTGGTTAAATGGTGTAAATCCGTTCAGTAGTTCCTGAGAAAATCAAAAGTAAAATCACATATATATCTGGGCGGAGCCTAACCACACATGTCATTGTGAGATCTGATTGGCTGTCAGCACTTCATCCTGGAACTGCTGGCAGCCATCTTGGGACCAATATAAATGATAGTACCCCATTGAAATGCATTGTAGTGAATCAAAGATTTGGAGGGTTACCAAAAGGAGAACTATAAAGGGTGATAACAGACTTTAGTTACATTAGAATTCATTAGTTGATGGTACCATACTAATTTCAGGAATTGTCGTGTGTTCTAAGGTGATTTTACCCTGTGAAAAACCTTCTGCTGGGATATCATGAATCATGTTTGAGAGAAAACTATTTTCACATGCTTGTCCCATACAGTTTTGGAAGGTGCTCCAGAAGCTAAAATGAGAGCATATTTTCTGTAAATTCACATTATCTTTCTCAGTCATGTGAGAATGAAGTCTGACATTCTCAGTAAAACATGTACATCCAACAAGGGCAGAGACTGTCAGTTGATTCCTTTGTGTTCTACTGCAGCTTCCCAGAGTGTTCTAAAGAACAACTAGAGCGCTAACAGCCTTACTTATGACAAAAGTATGGCACACCTGAAGCCATCTTGATTGGAATAAACTGGTAACACTTAAAACATTTAATTTAAAAAGGAACAAAATGATGGGGTTCATTTTGTCATAGAAATTATTGTTAGTGCTGTAGAATGAAAAATTAGGACGTTTCAAGTTTGATCTCAAATCCTCTTTTATTTCATTAGAAAATTCTGACATGCAGACTGAAACAATCACTTTCAATACCAGCAGCAGACTTCCAGTTAACTCCCTGGTGAGCAGTAGCTTTACTACAGTGATCTAATGAGCAACTAGAGTGCTAACATTCTGAATTTATGGCAAATGTGAGACATCTGAATGCCTTCTTGATGGAATCAAAGTAAAAACTGAAAGCATTTCCTACTGAGGAGACTGCAGTAAATGAGGAAATTAGGAAACTTGATAACAAAGAAGTCTTCCAAGATGGCCACCAGAGAAAAAGAGCCCAAATGTAGCACAAATATTACCCAGATGTAGCCCACATATAGCCCAATGACAAAAGTGTGCAAAACACTTTTTATTTTTAGTTTTTTTGCAGTTTTATGTAGTGCAGACTGGTCAGGTATTGGAGCGTTGCATCTTAAAACATGACCCCCTACACTACAAAAACACCACTGCACTACCCTAAACCCTAAAACACTACCCCCAGCACAACCCCCTACACTACACAAGCACCACTGCACTATCCTAAACCCTAAAACACTACCCCCAGCATGACCCCCTACACTACCCAAACATCACTGCACTATCCTAAAACATGACCCCCTACACTACACAAACACCACTACACTACCCTAAACCCTAAAACACTACCCCCAGCACGACCCCCTACACTACAGAAGCACCACTGCACTACCCTAAACCCTAAAACACTTCCCCCAGCACGACCCGCTACACTACACAAACACCACTGCACTACTCTAAACCCTAAAACACTACCCCCAGCACGACCCCCTACACTGCCCGAACACCACTGCACTGCCCTAAACCCTGAAACACCACCCCCTTCACGACCCCCTACACTGCCCGAACACCACTGCACTGCCCTAAACCCTGAAACACCACCCCCAGCACGCCCCCTACACTGCCCGAACACCACTGCACTACCCTAAACCACCAGCCCCAGCACACCCCCTACACTGCCCGAACACCACTGCACTGCCCTAAACCCTGAAACACCAGCCCCAGCAAGACCCCCTACACTGCCCGAACACCACTGCACTGCCCTAAACCCTGAAACACCACCCCCAGCAAGGCCCCCTACACTGCCCGAACACCACTGCACTAAACCCTGAAACACCACCCCCAGCAAGACCACCTACACTGGCCAAACACCACTACACGGCCCTAAACCCTGAAAACCACCCCCTGCACGACCCCCTACACTGCCTAAACACCACTGCACGGCCCTAAACCCTGAAACACCACCCCCTGCACGACCCCCTACACTGCCCGAACACCACTGCACTGCCCTAAACCCTGAAAACCACCCCCTGCACGACCCCCTACACTGCCTAAACACCACTGCACTGCCGTAAACCCTGAAACACCACCCCCTGCACGACCCCCTACACTGCCGGAACACAACTGCACTGCCCTAAACCCTGAAACACCAGCCCCAGCACGACCCCCTACACTGCCCGAACACCACTGCACTGCCCTAAACCCTGAAACACCACCCCCAGCACGACCCCCTACACTGCCCGAACACCACTGCACTAAACCCTGAAACACTACCCCCAGCAAGACCCCCTACACTGCCTGAACACCACTGCCCTAAACCCTGAAACACCACCTCCAGCACAACCCCCTACACTGCCCGAACACCACTGCACTGCCCTAAACCCTGAAACACCACAACCCTGCACGACCCCCTACACTGCCCGAACACCACTGCACTGCCCTAAATCCTGAACCACCCCCGCACGACCCCCTACATTGCCCGAACACCACTGCACAAAACCCTGAAACACCACCCCCAGCACGACCCCCTTTACTGCCCGAACACCACTGCACTGCCCTAAACCCTGAAACACCAGCCCCAGCAAGACCCCCTACACTGCCCGAACACCACTGCACTGCCCTAAACCCTGAACCACCAGCCCCAGCACGACCACCTAGACTGCCCGAACACCACTGCACTGCCCTAAACCCTGAAACACCACCCCCAGCACAACCCCCTACACTGCTCGAATACCACTGCACTGCCCTAAACCCTGAAACACCACACCCAGCACGACCCCCTACACTGCCCGAACACCACTGCACTGCCCTAAACCCTGAAACACCACAACCCTGCTTGACCCCCTACACTGCCCGAACACCACTGCACTGCCCTAAATCCTGAACCACCCCGCACGACCCCCTACATTGCCTGAACACCACTGCACTGCCCTAAACCCTGAAACACCACAACCCTGCACGACCCCCTACACTGCCCGAACACCACTGCACTGCCCTAAACCCTGAAACACCACCCCCAGCACGACCCCCTTTACTGCCCAAACACCACTGCACTGCCCCAAACCACCATCCCCAGCATGACCCCCTACACTGCCCGAACACCACTGCCCTAAACCCTGAAACACCACCCCCTGCACGACCCCCTACACTGCCCGAACACCGCTGCACTGCCCTAAACCCTGAAACACCACCCCCTGCACGACCCCCTACACTGCCCGAACACCACTGCACTGCCCTAAACCCTGAAACACCACCCCCAGCACGACCCCCTACACTGCCCGAACACCACTGCACTGCCCTAAACCCTAAAACACCACCCCCAGCACGACCCCCTACACTGCCCGAACACCACTGCACTGCCCTAAACCCTAAAACACTACCCCCAGCACGACCCCCTACACTACCCGAACACCACTGCACTAAACCCTAACACTCCCCCCAGCACGACCCCCTACACTACCCAAACACCACTGCACTACCCTAAACCCTAAAACACTACCCCCGCACGACCCCCTACACTACCCAAAGACCACTGCACTACCCTAAACCACGACCTCCTACACTACACAAACACCACTGCACTACCCTAAACCCTAAAACACTACCCCCAGCACGACCCCCTACACTACACAAACACCACTGCACTACCCTAAACCCTAAAAACTACCCCAGCACGAACCCCTACACTACCCAAACACCACTGCACTACCCTAAACCCTAAAACACTACCCCCAGCAGTACCCCCTACACTACCCAAACACCAGTGCACTACCCTAAACTCTAAAACACTACCCCCAGCACGACCCCCTACACTACCCAAACACCACTGCACTACCCTAAACCCTAAAACACTACCCCCAGCAGTACCCCCTACACTATCCAAACACCATTGCACTACCCTAAACCCTAAAACACTACCCCCAGCACGACCCCCTACACTACCCAAACACCATTGCACTACCCTAAACCCTAAAACACTACCCAAACACCACTGCACAACCCTAAACCACTACCCCCAGCACGACCCCCTACACTACCCAAACACCACTGCACTACCCTAAACCCTAAAACACTCCCCCCAGCACGACCCCCTACACTACCCAAACACCACTGCACTACCCTAAACCCTAAAACACTACCCCCAGCACGACCCCCTTCACTACCTAAACACAACTGCACAATTTGTTACATGCGTTGCAACGCAGGCCTGTGGTGCTTACTGGAAGTACCTGGTGGGCTAGTTGGGCCCCAGGGACCCTCAGGATTCAAGGTGACCTAATCCCCCAACATAAAACGCGCCACGGGGCGCGTTTGCACAGTGGTGAAGGGAGGGGGCGGGGCCTCAGGTGACGTGCGCAAACATGCCCTGTGGTGCGTTTTAAGTTGGGGAATTAATTCCCCTTGAATCCTGAGGGACCCTGGGGGCCAACTAGCCCACCAGGTACCTTCAGTAAGCATAACAGAGTTGCGTTGCAGAGAGGTGAAAAAAGGTGCGTGGCCTCGGAACGCCTCTCTGCAACTCAGGTCTGTGGTCCTAACTGTAGGTACCTGGGGGGCTAGTTGGGCCCCAGGAACCCTCAGGATTCAAGGGGACTTAATCCCGCAACTTAAAACACGCCACGGGGCGCGTTTGCACACGTCACCTCAGGCCCCCCCCTCCCTTCACCACTGTGCAAACGCGCCCTGTAGCGCATTTTAAGAGGTAGTTTTAATCCCCCCTGCCCTATTATGTACTAGGGACACAGAGGAGGTCATGCTAATCACAGGGGTACCCCAACGCATAGTGTTCCCTAGTGTATGTAGGTGTTTTCACTGTATTCTAAGTGTCTTTAGCATAGCACTGGCTCTGGTTAGTCAGAGTCAGTTACCACCAGTACCCGTCTGAAAAAGTTGTGGGCACAGGATGATTTTGCAACAAGGCCTCTTTCTGCTCCTCTGTTGGTTCTTTCTGCACATCTTTTGCTTCTTCCTGCACTTTTTAGTCTTTGTGGACTTCTGTTGCTTCTTTCTGCATTTCTTTTGCTTCTTTCTGTGCGTTTTTTCTTCTTTCTTCACGTCCTACCTCTGTAGGCATAGTTAGAAATTAGCATTTAAAAAACCTTTGAAATTCACTGAAAAAAACCATAGGTTTCAGACACGTTATAGTTAGAAATTAGCATTTAAAAAACCTTACAAATTCACTGAAAAAAACATAGGTTTTAGGGACAGTTATAGTTAGTTGGACATTGCACTCGTACAAAACCCGTGAAATTCCCCCGTTATAGTTAGTTCAGCTAACTATAACTCGCACCCCCGCAATGCACTGCTGATGACGTCACATATTACATCACTCATGACATGGTCAGTGACATCACTGATGACATCATCCACGTGATAATCTGATGCACCTCCTCACACCCCAATATAACCTTTGATACACCCACTCTAAATTACAGACTGCTATTCTCAAAACCATAGACACTCCAACACTAATAACTACATACCCACTCACTGATTCTTAGGTCTACACACACATCCACTCACTCACCCGTACAGTCACTCATACTTACGGTCACTCAGTACGGGACTATCATATGCACTAATACACCTATATAGACACTCACACACCGCCACTCATCCATAGAGGTACTCACACACCTAGTCAGTCATGCAAATAATTAATCACACTGCCATTTACTCACCTATACAGTTATACCACACACCAGCTCACTTACTCATACAAATACTAGCACATTCTTACGCTCTTATACAATCACTGATACAAGTACACACTCATCCAGCCACTCTCACAATCACACACTCACTTATAGCCATTTATATACTCCAACACACATATATACTGCCTTTCACATATGTAGTTACTCACACATGTACCACTGAGATATACATTCACTCACTAACACACCCATACACACACTCACCCACCCATACAGTCCATCACAGATGCACTCTTGAAACCATGCACCCAGTGAATTACCCACTCACACATCTATGCACAGAGTCATACATATCCCACCCACACAAACACTCAGGCACCCATACAGATACTCACACAACCAATCAATAACTCATATAGACACTTATGTAGTTATTCACAAACCATACAGTCACTTACACACCAACAGACAGACGGATACAGAGATTCACAGTTTAGTCACTAACCCATGCATTCAGTAAGATACGTTTAATCACTCACTTATAGAGTCAGTCACACACCTACTAAATCATCCATTCAGACACTTATACACCCACTCATTCTTCAATACGCCTTTCCCTATATATATTAAACATATTTAAACTTTACAGAAACACAGTCACTGGATGATGTCATGAGTGATGTCATCAGTGATGTCACTGACCATGTCATGAGTGATGTAATATGTGACGTCATTAGCAGTGCATTGCGGGGGCGCGAGTTATAGTTAGCTGAACTAACTATAACGGGGGAATTTCACGGGTTTTGTACGAGTGCAATGTCCAACTAACTATAACTGTCCCTAAAACCTATGGTTTTTTCAGTGAATTTGTAAGGTTTTTTAAATGCTAATTTCTAACTATAACGTGTCTGAAACCTATGGTTTTTTCAGTGATATATATATATATAGATACACACACACACACACACACACACACACACACACACACACACACACACACACACACACACACACACACACACACACACACACACACACACACACACACACACACACACACACACACACACACACACACACACACACACACACACACACACACACACGATAACTGCATCCTGGATATATATCGTCATCCCCTCTGCGCTAATGTACAATAATCTTTTGCGCGCTGCACAAAACTACAATCATTTCCACTGAAACACCCATTGAGTTTCTCATTTTAAAGTTCTGCCAACGTCTGAATGGTTGCGGCGCACCTGTATATAAAGCCACCATCCACTCTTCCACAGCGTCCACTGCCCAATCACACCCAAATATAAGCTCGAAACTGTTATTGGGGTCTATAGGCCGCCATTCTGAATGTCTGTCAATGGGAATGCCCATTCCCAGCTCAGGGAAGCGTCAAGTGTCCACTTTCAAACAAGTCGGTTGAATAGAAAAAAACAATCAGGACATTTAACTTTTGAACTTAGGGCTGAAATGGGTGACGTCTAGCTAATATGACAATCAGTGAAATGGAAGGGGAAGGTCGGCCATGCTGCAGAGCGGTAGACATCGAAGGCCCTGAGCTGGGCTAGTCATCATTATATATGTCCTTAACGGGGAAAAGTGGCTCAACTCGGCTGATTCTCCCCAACATCATGCTTCTAGGCGCATTCACCTAAAATTAAGACAACCAACACACAAAGAACCAACAAGAGCGTCATTTTGTCAGCAGATTCTAGGCACTGGCTCAAGTACCTGGGATGCAAACACAGTGAAAGGAAAGCCTAGAAGAACCCCTAGCATGAGTGATGCCAACCCCCTCCCACCACCCACTCCACTGCTCCTCATCACACCATGAATGTGTGACACCCACGCAACATACAGACGAGTGCTCCCATCTCGCCTTCCAGGTATCGAAGACTCAAACTCATTACGGAAGGATCAATGGCTAAACTTTGGAGCCGCCCAACAAACCCTCAGATCAATTTCACATGGTGATCAACAAAGCGCATCATACCTTTCACGCAAGGAGGAAGATGTGATAAATCAATGTCATTTGCTTTAATGATCCAAGGTTCTGCAAAAGCACTGCTTGCAGCCTCTGCAGGTCGGTGCAAAGTTGCAGTCTTCTCAAACAACTCTGCGTGGAAGGATGGGCCGCATGGGTGTTAGGGAGCGCCATCAGAAAGATAGGGGGCTGGCCTGAATCCAGGCACCACCTGCAGATCCTATGCACGTCCAACCACAAATGCAGCCTGAGTGGACTACCACAGAATGCTCTTACAGGCCCCATGCGGAACTAAGTCCCAGTTGTGCCATACTAGCCACTTTTGTTTTGTCCCTAGAAGATCCCCTGTTTTTTTGACAACTATTTCTGAGGGCACAATCATGAGTGACTCCTCAGAACGCAAAGTGTTGCTCCTAGAGGACACCGTTTTGCTGTACCTACGAGTGGAGACTCTACATTGGTCTCCCAGCTCCCGTGACTCTCTGTAGAAACCCTGGCTGGTGACAGCATGTGTAAAGTTTTTGGGGGACATAGCTGCACCAGAGAAGACACCTACTGATGTCCCCATGTAAATGTCAGGAGGGCCATGTGCGGCCTCCGGGCCTTACAAGGGGCATCACTTATCTATCCGATCATGGGAACAAGTCTGTACAGTAACCGCTTTGAGAACCCAACTGAAGCACCTGTTAGGGACACCCATCGCTATTTCCAAATATTTACTTTTGTAAAAAAGACGATTGCACGATGGAAGATGCATGCTGCCCACACACGACAACCACACCCCACTCTTCTTCCTCTGCTGAGACTGGTTTCATCGTCTGGGTGGAGGGAATACATAGAGATTCAACTACTTCAGCCCCCCCGGAGGGTGAACAAGGCCATCTGTACTTACAAAAGGACACACTACATTGCATTCTGGAAAGAGCACACTAAAGAGACATATGCGCTGTAGCCTCCGTCCAGCTTTTTGTACAACTGTGGAACCGGGACTGGAGTAGACCCAGCTGCTATTTGTGCTAGTAGATTGTGAGGCTGAGAGATGCCCCTTTCCCCCCCACTAGGAACAGGCCCCAAGACACCCACAGTTCTACTGCCCTGCCCTGGTGCTGGTATTGACCAGGTCTGTGCCCCAACCCAATACGTCCAGACACACCCACACAGTGCCTTGAAGCCCCCTGTACGCCTCAAGCGAGACTGCAAGAGTGCTGCCATAGGAAACGACCTTCTGAACTGCAAGTGAGCTGAGTGGGTACTGCCTGGTGGGCACACTTCCCCTCTACACCAAATGTTACTATTTCTGTTCTTCACTCAAACCTGCGGTTGTTGAGGTCCTAGACAGACTTGCTTTGGGTTGTAAGAGACTTTTGTGGCATGGGAAAAACCCTTTCTGTTTGTGGGTCTATGTTCATTCTGTGGCTCAGGCAAAGAGGTGTCCCTTCTGTTGTTTCTATTGCTTTTGTCATGTTCCTCGTGGCAGCTGCATCCTAGCAACTGCATGCTTCCACTACTGGAATCCTGGCATGTTGGAGTCCAGGAGGCGGAGGTTGCTCTGGATGGATGGCTGTTGGGGGTTGCTGTCTTTAATCTAATAAAGTACTTTTCAAGAAGAAAGCGGTGTTCCTTCTTCCCAAAAATGGCGACGAGGCTGGGATGCACCCTGTGAAGGACACACCCTTAAGGAAGAAAAGTGGACGACTTTATTCTTTATTGGAACAGTGTTGGATTCGCATGGTACTTCATATCTTGAGTACCGAAGACCCCTAACAGCGTGCGTACGGTGCTGGAGGGATCGGAGTTCCTTGAGTCGAGTGCTACATCGTGAAATTGTGCAAATAACTTTACTTACTGCTCAACGGTTTCTCCTTCAGACGCGGTGCGCACGAGCGTTGAGTGCGCCATTTGAACCATCGCAGTGTCACGCTACCTAGCCGGTGAGTCCTTTGTTCTTCTTCGTTCCGACATCTCTACGAGGCGTTACTTCTTCTGTAGCTGACGCGGTTAACGCTGCGTGACCTGACGTTGCGTGACTTGTTTCCTAAGGTCACGTTATGCGTGCCGCCAGCTTGGTGCGATAAATGCCGGAAGTTTTGTTTTCTATCGCATAGCATTACTGAACACTTCCGTGTTAGATAGTTGTGACGCTTTACCTTCACGCAAACCTTACGTAAAGAAGAGAGCTGAAGTCGTGCAAGACAACGGAGGACGTCAGTGGTGGGTACACCTCCTGCATAACAAGGATAACTGTTTAGGGAAACAGTGGACATCGATTACAGGTACACTCCTACCTTGGGGAGGTGATGGAGAGGGACCGGAGAAGGGCGAGGTAGAGGGCTCCTGAGAGAGGACTGGTGAGAGTGGGCAGGGAGAGGGCCTGCACACTTACCGAGGCGCTGTCTTACTACACTCTTGTTTGTTACAATCTTGTGATTTAAACTTAATTTTGTGGAAGTGTTTAGGCGAGCTATAGCAAAATCTGCTTTCCTTGAATAACTGAAATCGGTTTTCAAGATAACGATGACCAACCAAGTTATTGCCCCTCCTCCCACATTTTTACAAGATCCAGGTGCCACTTGTATGGACTGGGAGGATTGGAAGGAGTCCTTTTCTACATACCTGGAGGCAATTGGAGGGGAAGTTTATGTTGCCAATAGAAAATTGGCAATTTTGAAACATCATTTGGGTATAGAGGGCAAGAAAGTATTAAAAACTCTCCCCAAACCTCAAACGGCTGTGAGAAATGCTACTGATGACGCCGTTAATGATGAAGATGTATATGAGATAGCCATGGCAATGTTGGAGGAGAACTATGGAAAGAAATTAAGCATAGTTGTGGAGAGACAAGTTCTTTTCTCGCAAACAGTTACAAGGAGAAAAGATTGAACAGTATGTTGCAGCGTTGAGAAGATTAGCGACTACGTGCAGATTTAAAGATCTTCGTGATGAGATTATTAGAGATCAATTGATAAATGCTACAAATAACAGGAAAGTTCAAGAAAAATTGTTAGATTTAATGGACCCCACTTTAGATACAGCTATTCAAATAGCCAAACGTATTGAGAACACTTCACAGTATGTTAAGGAGTTAACATGTATTGAATCTTCTGTTGAGTTGAATACTTCTAAAGTATGTGATGTGAGTGTAAATAATAAGAAGGGTGGTGGAACAGAAGAAAACAATAGCGAAAAAAAAAACAGTTTACTAATGTTAGAAAGTTATGTTACAGATGCGGAAGCAACAGACATTCTTCTGATGCTATTCATTGTCCTGCATCTAAAAGTAGGTGTTACAAATGCAAAAGAATTGGTCACTTTGAGGGTTTGTAAGGCATCTGACATGTCTCGTCCTAAACCAGTCGTAAATGCTATTAGAGAGGATTTTGCAGTCAATTCTAGTGAAAGTGACATTGAAGTATTAGTAATTAACGACTGTGACACTTACAACCCTCCTAAGTGCAGCATTTTTATAGATGATAAGATTGTACCAATGTGGGCGGATTCATGTTCCCCTTTTACCCTGATTGACAAGCAGAATTGGGTAAATTTGGGTTCTAAAAATCTACAAATTGCAGATGTGAATCCGGTTGGGTACTGTGGGCAAAAACTACCTGTTCTGGGTTATTTTACATCCAAAATCAAGTTTCAAGATAGGGAAACTATCGCCAAGTTATATGTGGTAGAGAAGGGCAAGTCCTTATTAGGATGGAGAGAGCAAAGAGCTTTAAACATTATACTCAATCTTAACCATCCTGCTCAAGTACTTTTGACTGAATCACATGAAGGTAATGAATGGGTGTCCAAGTTTCCAAATCTCTTTAAAAAGGAATTAGGTTGTCTGAAAAAGTTCAGACATCGTATAATTCTTAAGGAAGGTACTATTCCAAAAGTACACAAAGTGCGGAATGTACCTTTAGCACTGAGGGGACCGCTCAAAGAAGAATTGAAAAGGTTATGCAAAGAAGGCATCATAGAACCGATTGAAGCATCAGAATGGTTGAGTCCGATTGTGATCGCACGCAAACCCAATGGCAGTATCCGCATGTGTGTGGACTTGAGATTTAAACGAATGCATTTGGGTAGATCGTTATCCCTTGCCTCATATCAATGATATGCTGGCTGGAATTGACAATGGTAGGTTCTTTTCCACTCTGGATTTGTCAAGTGCGTATCATCAAATTTTATTACAACCAGAATCTAAACATTTGACATCCTTCATAACTCCTGAAGGTGCATTTCAGTTTGTTCGTATGCCCTTCGGTTTGGCTTCTGCCTCAGCAGTTTTTCAAAGGGTTATGCAAGGAGTTTTGAAGGACATCCCAAAAGTGTTGGTTTTCCAAGACGATATTTTGGTGTGGGGAAAGGATAAATTTGAGCACGACAAGTTGCTAAGAATTGTACTTGACAAACTTGAACATGCTGGCCTAACTATTAGTTTACAGAAGTGTAAATTTTGTCAATCAGAAGTGGATTACCTTGGGCACACATTATCACAAGAAGGTATTAAACCTAAGCTCAAATTAGTGGAGGACTTAGAGAAAGCTCCTATACCACAAGATAAAGACCAGTTAAGGTCATTTCTAGGACTCGCCGAGTATTACTCGAGGTTCATTCATAATTTCTCTCACTGTGTGTTCCCTCTGCATGAACTGATGAAGAAGAATGTGACTTTTATGTGGACTGACAATTGTCAGCGTGCTTTCGATGAGGTGAAGGTAGCTGTTGCAAAAGCTACTGCTTTGAAGCCTTTCAATCCCAAGGATAAGTGCATTATCGTTACAGATGCCAGTGGGTATGGATTGGGAGCGGTATTAATGCAAATACATGATGGTAAAGAAAGAGTGGTGGCCTTCGCATCACGCACACTCAAGGGAGCTGAGAGCACGTACTCCACCATAGAGAAGGAAGCGTTAGCGTGTTGGTGGGGTGTGCAACACTTCCGAAATTTTGTGTGGGGAATTAATTTTGAATTACACACAGACCACAAACCCCTAAAAGACATTTTTTCCACAGCGGGTGCAGGCAGAGCCACACCACGCATTGCTAAGTGGATATACCGTTTACAAGAATTTAATTTCACTTTGAAGTATGTTCCTGGTGTGAGAAACATAAATGCTGATTGTTTGTCACGTCTTCCAGTGGTCAAATTAGACAGTGAGGAACATAATTCAGAGTTTGACGATTGGGTAGTGGCAAATTTAGTTGATGTATGTCAGGCCATTGATGAATCTGATTGGAAGCAAGCCATTTTGGATGATGTTGTTATGAAGAAGGTCATGGAATGTTTACCGATGAATGAAGGATGGAAACTACATGATGACATGTTGCAATATAAGGAAGTGTGGAGCGAATTATCTGTAGTGAAGGGAATTTTGAGGAGAAATGACAAGCTAGCCGTTCCTGTAACCATGAGACCCAGATTAATAGAACTATTACACGAGGGCCATGGTGGTATGACCAGCATGAAGAGAAAAGCTAGAGAAGATTTCTGGTGGCCTGGTATGGACAGGCAAATCGAGAGATTTGTAAGAGAATGTGTAGCATGTTCACGTAGTGACAAGGCTCATGTAGTACAGGAAACTCCCATTCATCATGTGAAATGGCCAAAGCATGCATGGGAAAGAGTGGCTATAGATATATGCGGTCCATTCGAGAGCTTAGGTGTTGGTTGTAAGTATGCAATTGTATTAATGGACTACTTCTCAAAATGGCCTGAGGTAACTTTTGTGCGTGAAGTAAAAACCAGCAGTGTAATTGATTTTTGTGAGGAAATTTTTCGCAGAGAAGGATGTCCCGCAGAGATTCTGTCTGATAATGGCCCTCAATTTGTATCTAATGAGTTTGGAGAATTTCTTAGAAAATGGGGCATCAAACAACTTAAGACTCCTGTCTATCATCCAAGGGGAAATGGTTTGATTGAGCGCTTCAACCGTGTCCTAGGTGAGTGCATCCAGATGGCTGTGCATAGCAATGTTTGTTGGAAGAGTCTTGTAAAAAAAATGCTGTGGAATTACAGAACTACTCCACATTCTGTAACGGGGGAAACACCATTTTGTTTACTGAAAGGTAGAGTTCCATGTTCCATAACTGTGCCTGCGTGGATGGGGAGAAGTGGAAAGAAATTAGTCAATGAAAGTGCTATAAGAACAAAAGTGGAAAATTACCAAAGTTCGTACGAGCGGAGACACAATGATAAGTTAATCAAAAACCGAGGATGTTTGAGTTGGGTATGTATGTAAGAGTACAAATAGGAACCATTCATTGTAAAGGTAGTTCCAAACTGTCTGATCCTAAGAAGATTTTATTAATCAGGGGTGACCTTCTGAAACTTTCTGATGGGAAGTGGTGGAATGCCAATCGTGTTGCCAAGTGTAGTGAAACTGAGGTTCGTGAGTGGTTGAAACCGAAACAGGTTAAGTCCAAATCTATTGATAGAAATGAGTTCAATGATGTTCCAAACGGAGAGACTAATGTTCCTAACAGAGAGCCTAGTGCTCGTTCTAAAATACCGCCTAAGAAATTTAAA